>BGPR01000906.1:286068-305475 GCA_013235015.1 Araneus ventricosus
GTTTTGCGAGGAAGAAGAAATAGCAAGTTTTGCGAGGAAGAAGAAATCGCAAATGGTTCCATCTTTAGACAGAGTGTTACTATTTATTATGGTAATGGTATTAAGTAGAGATCATAAATTAGTGATCATGGCCAGGTTCTTGCAAAGAATTTGGCACTTATGTGGCCCCGCATGTTAGGCTTATTTTCATTTGGTATGTAAATATCCAGTTCCTTTTCTACTCAAGGAGTTAAAGCGTAGGTAAATGGCTTCAAAAACTGTTAATACTATGAGGATGAGAAGTGATGTTGAAAAAACGAGTGCATATCAGAGATTGATCAGAAATAATATTTTCAAGTAATTAAATATTTTGTGCCATTACATGAAATCACACGCTGTTAATAATCTTCCATCACATATGTTGCAAATATTGTGCTTTAATTTTATATTTGTTCATGTTGCTTTAAGTGAATTCTTATTTGGAGGGCCGTTTTGAAATTTACCCGTTTCATTGCTGCACACTGCAAAATTTTGATCTTTGAGATCTCAAGCTCTTTGGAAATGTAACTCTTCCAAAACTTAAATCTATTTGTTTAGTTATTTAGTACCCATGCTGGTCCGGCCTACCCTCAAGGGTGTAAGGCCCTGAGTATTTGCAATGAACTCCCACACGGCATTTAAAGGAGTAAGCAGTGGCGACCTGTTTTTTCAAAGCCTGATAGCACATATGATCCGTGATGTCAGCCGTTAATGAGGTACAATCCCTATGATGTGATAGGCAATAAAACTCTTTTAAGAACATAATGAATTTATAAGACAGCGTTGTTACATCATCTTAAGACTCTCGTTCGCTTTAACACAGAATGCTATAAGTGTGTATTGATATTAAGATTCCTAACTCCACAAGGCATCTAAGCATTGGAACAGCTTTGATACACGGCATCACTGGCGATATTTTGTAATTTTGGCGACTTTTTAATGCGTAAACAAACATGGCGCCGAATGTTGTTGCCTAAACAAACATGGCGACTGTTTTGTTGCATATTGTTCTCTTACGAACGCGTTCCGGGCAAATTTTTTAAACTTAAAAAAACATCAGCGGTTTCTCTTTCAGCAAAGCAGAAACCTCGTAGCTTCGCTTTTTTATTGAATGTTAGGATTCTAGCTTATTTTTTTACTTCCGACCTGGAAAATGGCGTCTTTCGGCGCTAAACGTAAAAAGTCGCCTAAGTCGCCGAAATCACAAAATATCGCCAGTAATACTGTATATCAAAGCTGTACCTATACATTTAATTTAAACTTCTATGTATGTAAGTATGGGATTTTTTAGTGCCTAAAATTGCAATGAACCAAGATATTCTTGAAAACAAGTATCGCTTTATGATTATAAATTGCAATATAAGAGGCAGGTTAACTTTTTTGCTAAGCGAATATTCAGGTGTCGAATTTCACCTGGAATTTCACCTTTTTCGCACTTGTGTACAGTTTATTCAATAGCAGTATTTTAAAAACATTCATAATTTATTTAATGAGAATTATTTTTGATTTGTTAGAGAAATTTCTTTGGTGTTTTTGTATGACGTATGATTTGGTCATTCTGGTCATGATCTCGAATCTGGTCTAAATGTGTTTTGACCTTCTTAGTTTTTCCACTGCTTATATTTTCTTAGCTACACATAATGTCCATCTGTTAGTTCAAATTCGAGTTTAGAATTGAAACTCGAAATTTATTCAAAGATTAGTGAATTGTTTAGATTAGTTTGGTATCACTGATATCTTTTTAAAAAGAAGAATATGTAATGGAAAGATATTTTTCTACACATGAATTTGGTTTCAAAGTTTTGCATTAAGATATACAAAAAAATATTATTAACTGACTCTTAGAGATATTAAATATTAGTAAGGAAACAGTAACCGAATGCAAGTCTTGGTATTTGTTATCTTTGCAAATAAAACCAAAAAAATGTTTGTACATATCAAGTGACATTAAATAATTCGTAGTCTTTGTTCAAATTGAAAGTCGAATATTAAAAAGTGATGAAAATATTTTGAAAATACTGAGTTCTTGATAATTTTCTAAACGAAACATTTGCATTATTTATTGTAGAAGATTGCCGACCTCTTTAATTTTGTTGTTTCGCGATTTCTATGCTATGACTTCTTTTGGAGCACCTTATTTATGCCCGCAAAAGTTATTCTACACAGTTTGGCTAAATAACGAATATTTCAATTTTCTTGCAGAAGAACTGAAAGGCAAAATTTTCATTCATATTATTTAACTATCTAACATATTTGAAATTATTTTATATATTTTTAAGATTTACGATTTCAAATATAACCTTGGAGAGCAAAATAATGCAAGTGTTGAAAGGTTAACAAAGGAAAACAGAACCCACCATTATTTATTTAATGTGTCAAGGTATTTCTTCCATACTTTTATTTGAAAGACTGAGCCTTTTGTTATTTTTCTTCAACTACGGATAGTTGTTAATCAGTCTGATCTTATTTATTCACTAACTTGTTTCTTAATCGAATCAATAAAAATATTTTTCAATCGGTATCTTGATTCTTTTTCGTTTTCATTTATATAAATTAGCCTTTTGGGTAGTCTCACCAAAACTACTTCATTACTTATAAAGACATTAAGATAAATTTAAGGTGACTAGTGGATTTGTAGAAAATCATTAAAATGAAAGTTTAACATCAAACAAGTACTAGGCTTTGTGATAAATCCACTTGAAATCCACTTTTGAAAAATAAATCATAAATTTTACTATAAAACTTCTGCTGTAAGATATATTTGACGAATTAACTATTCTCGGATTGCATGTTCTCCATATGAAGAATTAAACTATTGTGGTTCAAAGTAAATTTTGATCGATGTTTTAACGCATGAATAATAATGTAAATAGATGCTCTCTTTTCAACCATAATAGATGAAGACTTTGTTGTTGCTCTAAGGAATACAAATCTTGTCAAACCAACTCAGTGTTAAATTCATGTTTCGTGTTATTCACTACCATCTGCGTGAAATTCGAATGTATTCTGATTCTATTTAATATGTTGTAAGGGTGTCTCTTAAAAGCATCTATTAATCAAAATGCTTCTGAGATCCGAAACGTCCTGCCTTCATCAATTCTGCATTTATCAAATCCAAACATCATTTTAACCCTATTATTGGAAATGCTAAGTCCTTGAATGTATGGGTCCTTTGATGATCGTCGACAAAACCTCATACAAACATCGATCAGTGCGTTCACATTTGCCGAACCAGACACCTCTGTGATTCTGCATAAAATTAAGTTCCAGAACAAGCTAAACATTTGCTGACAACAAAGAATAACTTTGCATCATCCCGATTTAATTAACTAGTAATACCTCTCCTTTGTTTAGATAAGCAGAAAGGAATCATTTTGTTGTTTGCATTATTCTTATTCGCCTAGAATAAAGAAAAAGTTATAGCAAAACAACTGCTTTGTAAATGAAATAATTTATGAGTATATTTCGAAAGAAAGATACGCAGAACCTTAATTAATATGTTTAGCAAACGCCAGAATAAATACTTAGGTTGTAAGATAAGTGCTGTGTAAATTTTAATTAGCAATTATCCGCTTGACTTTTCTTTGAATATTTTGAATTTAAAGCTCCGTTTAGCAGCTTTCGATAGCTTCTGAAGTGGACATCGCAATTTTGATCCATAGTCAGATAACTTGTACGACATTTGAACTGTAATCAAATTCAGAAAACATCAATCCTCTATTGCGGAATACTGAACCCTAGATTGAATTCTGAAAAATGGGTATGCACCATGTAATATTTAGACAGAATAGTGATTAAAGCTTAGAGAATGTTGTAATGAAATCGATATCATGCTAACTAATTTATTCGAATTGAAACCTTTCTTAACTGAAGATTAGGAAATAAGTTGGCTCGAATGACGTAAAGATCAAAGTTCAATCCCGGGTTAAATTCGGTGTTTTTTGTGATACCAGGAATAGACAGAATCCATATTGTATAATTATGTGGCTTCACAAATCTACTTTGACTGTCTAGTTAGCATTCTCGGCAAAATAAAATTCGGTCCAAAGTCGAGAATGATGTTTTTGCTCTCTCATGCGTCAAAATCGTGGTAACTTCAAGCGCAAGTAGGAGCGTGACCTTCGAGATACGCATCTCGTAGGTCACGGTAGGAGGCGCCAACCAATAAATGCATAGTTGCCATTCAATTCTGGGAAAAGCGCCACGTCCTGGCTTAACTTTGAAAAAACAATTCCACTTTGCTAACAAACGTATTATAAAACTTAATTTATCTAAGAAAAGAAAAGAACGAAATAAGCTTCTTCGAATTGAATTTTCAGATATTTCCTAAGCGACTTTTTCTCATACATACTGAATCATATTTAAATATAAATTAAAAATAAAGAAAATACGATGTGTGCACTTTTTGGATTCACTGTCCAACTGCTATCCTTTTTCCTGCATTTATTTACTCGATACTTTTCAAAGCGCAGAAGATCATCTAAAATACGAGTTATTCTCTGCCTGATATTTATTGTCGGTCCCATTATAAGCACATTTATTTGGGAAATTACCCTATTCCTAAATTTAACCTACGGCTTAACCTTTTTTACTAAAAATTCCCCTGCCATAGAAAAAACATTCATCGAAAGAGCGCTATTTTTAAGACGCAGTGTCTTTCTTTTTCGTTGATAACGTTAAATTTTTTATGGCAATGAGGCTTTTAAAATGTAACAACACCGAGCACAAATAAAAAAATCTCTCGCTGCTAGTTTTTGCTTACAGAAAAAGGATTTTTCAAACAAGGCTTAAAACAAAGCCATTTAATGATTATCAGATCAATTTAAGATTATTTGTTATGGTCTTAAAATAGTTAATTTTAAAAGAATAAAAGACTAAACTTACACTACGAAAGCATCTAGTTAATAATCTTTAAAAACCCTTTTTTATACAGTTTTATTTTTACATTAATAGATTGTTCTTTGATTCTTATTTTATTGAAACTATTAATTTGGTGTATTAAATATCTTAGGAAAATGAGAAATTACACCCCTTTCCTAAAGAAATTATTAGTTCATTGTTAATTTTAATGAAAAGAAAATTATTTAACATAAAAAATTCAATAAAAGAAATTAAGTATACGGATGCAAAAATATTTAAATTCTCTAAATAAGACTGGTATCAATAAGCACAATATTCAGAAACTTCGTTTCTTAAGTAGAAATGTATAGAAAAATATTTCCTGTCTTATTTCTTCCTATTTCATACATTTTTGCTTTCTTGATTGCAAAGTATACTGAGAAAATATTGTACTCTTAGAAAAATTCGACCTCGATACTGTGATGAATCAACGTTTTAAAATCTCACCAAGTCCGAAAACAAATTTTTAGAATTTATCTGTCCGTGACCACGATTACTCAAAAACGCAATGAACTATGCGGCAGAATGAATTTTATCACCACAACTGTTGATCTGAACAAATTTTAGATCAAATCCTTGTATCTGTTTGTATGTTCGCATGCATGTGAATAAGGTCAATCAAAAACGTAACAAAATAGAAGAAAAAGAATTTGATATGTGGTCTTGAAACCCAAATTCTAGATCTACATCAAAATTTGGGTACACAATTTCAACAGGAAGAGGTCCAAAGACGTCTCTTCAGTACACGACAAAACTTAACATTTAATGAGTATTGTTGTGGAAATATACGGAAGTCGAGAGCAGAACAATCCGGCTATATAAGTATCTAAGCTACGTTTTGACAAATAGCATCTCAGCTTTAATGGACATAGGTGTCATTATGTCAGAGCTTCAGCTTCGGTAATGCTGGTTCGAGAGCCGGAGTCACAGATGTATGTTAAATCTGACATCCTGGTTCCGTTATCTTCACCTTAGTACGGTCTGCGACACACGGATATTTTCATTATATGATTGCGACTCCTTTGTGACTTGTAAGTTTCATGTAGCTCCAAAATGGAGATTAACATATTGTAATCAACTGGTGGCAGAGTCCCGGGATAGCACAAAAATCCTAAATGTATGTGATCCTGAGCACATTAAAACGGGTAAGATGAAACGTCTTCACGTTGCTGTGGCCTCGAAGTTTGGTGGTGTAGGCTATGTAGATTTCATACTCAAAATTACGATGTCTATTCAGAAATATCCCTCGACTGGCTTCAAAACGGGAACATTTATGCATTTCGGAGTGATATAAATGTAGATAAAGCTGGAAATGAAATTAAAATACAAACATACAAGAGAGGCAAAAATAATTTTCCGGAAAATCATTGACATGAACTGTGGCGAATATTTAATCGTTATCGATGAACAACGAAACTTTTTCCTCGGAAGCTTATTTATACAGAAGATATGAACTGATGCACAAGTGGAAATACATTTTTTCGTAATAAAAATTTAAAAAAGGCTAAAATTCTGCAGGGGATACTCACATTTTGTTGAACGTGGTACTTCAGTAGTTATTCACTTTGTTTGAAAATAAATATTCCATTTTGTTCACTCTGTAAGAAAGAAAAAGGGATTCAGTTTATGCGACGATGGTTCACATTTGAATGAAACAATTTTATTCAGAATGAAATGTTTTGTTAACACCCAAAATATTTTAAAATCTTAAATGAATCTCTGAAAAAATCTACGAAATGTTTTTTTCGGAAAACAATGGATTTCTATCAGCGTTATTTAGATAATTTCTAATGCGCATTGACCTTCACACTAGAAAACATCATTTCTAAAAATATACCTATAATGTATGCTTATGAAAGGAAATTTCAGCTTGTGAAGGGAGATTACATTTCAACATTCTGTTCATTGCTTGGATGTTACTGATTAACAATCAATCGACTGTAAGACAAATAAACTGATGATATATTTAGACTATCTGCTTTGGACACTCAGCCCTCCTTTCCTGAGTCCTCATCCTCAACCAAAATATTAAGAAACCCATTCATGTAACAGTTTTCATGTGAGGCCTACTCTATTGTAAGACTTATTTCATAATTCCCTCTACTTATTGGTCACACCTTTTATTTTTTTATATTTTGCTTCTTATCTTCTACCGCAAAACATTTTAATTGATATATTATAAATTAAATTAGATTTTTTATTGATTCTTAAACTTTGTAATTTTACATTCGTTTCTCTTTACATTAGAACCATGTATGTTCGTTAGCATTGTTAGAGCTAGTATAATTTAAATTATGATAACATTTTAAGAGAATTCATAACTTATTTTATTTATTTATTTATTCAAAGAAAGCACACTGCAGAGATGACTCCATTTACATAGTGCATGATCAAAAACATGCAAAAACACAAGCCACAAAGTGAAATAAAACACAAAGAACAAAAAAGTAACTGCAGACAATACAACAGTTCAAAGCTCAAAACCCTAATCAATTATAAGAAAGGAAACAAAAAAATGTATTAAAATGAAAACACGCAATTACAAAAGCACTAAAAATACACCGATGCTTCAAAAGTCCATGTTGCATACCGTCACATTAAAATTATAAAAAAAATCACACAATTTTTTTAAAAAAATTAGAACACCGAATCAAAAAACCATTAAAAAAACAAGGCTCAAAAAGACAAACACTAGATCAAAGTATAAAAATCTTAATATGTATAGTCAAGTGTAAGAAAAGAAACTAAACTATTTAAAACTGTTTATTAGATTACATTTCATTTTTATAGGCAAGTTACTAGGTGTTGGTTTTCATTATTAGCGTAAGTATAATACAACACAATACGTAGTCTGATGTAGACTTTAAAAATTCCTTTTGGAAGTCCATACCTTTAATAAATTAATGATTTTAAGATGGAAAACTGAAAATCATTGCTGATGATATCTGTCTTTGTTTTTCGCATTATAACATCCGAAAGCTGAAAATGTTGTGATAAAGCGAATCAAGATGGTTTCCTCCAAAATCCTTATCGAAAATATCGTGGGAGGCTTTTTTTTAAAGAAATCTCAAAATGAGTAAATAAAATAAAAAAGTATACTTTCAAATTTGAACATACAGAATTTCCTGGAGAGGCTATTGCCTTCCCACTTAACACCACCTATATGTAAAAAATGCACGGAAAATTTGTTTAATTGAGTGCTTTTCTAGCCCTCCATTTGTTGCGGCGATCTCTCAGGAAGCTTAAATTGACATCGTGATCCTCGATGAAATCAGTTGATAATGGATTCGTTTTTCACTTTGATCTACTTTTTGGACTTTATTCTACTCAACAAGCTTGCATAAATTGTTAATAACACTCACATCTGCATTCAATGTTATAAAATCATGTTTAGGCGACACGTGCAGCTAGCTTTGTCATATTACTATGACATCTGACGAATTAACCTCATTGCATGCTTATCAAATAAATTCATTGAGATAAGAAATCAAAATAATATATAACTTTCAAGTAAAAAATATTTTTCTCAAAAGCAACAAAATCACATTTTCTCCCCAAAGGACTACACTGACAGTAGAATCGAAACATCCTTCAAAACCAAATCAAATTACACGCCTAACTTCAATGAAATTCTAAACCATTTTCTCGTGTACTTTTTACGAACTCGTTAATTTTAAGGAAAGGATTTCATTGAAATAGAATTTTTTCCTCCATATGCAAGGAAAAAAGGAAGGTGATGAATTGCTTTGAAATTGAAATTCAAAACTTGAAAGCACACTTGTCATCCAAATTTAGTGCAAAAGGGCACAATGTATAGAAAACTACAAGTGTGAAATATTTAACTATTTTATTTTTTAGATGGATGGGGCTCTTTGAAAAACATCCAAAGGGAACGAAAATATTTTGATCGATTCAAATTCCCTATATATGGTTTGGAGTACAAGTGATGTAAGGATTTCTTCTACATAGCAGGGTTTCCCACGTCATTTTTCAAAAAGGATTTTCTTTATTTTTCTTCGCAGTTTTGTAACACGATTCCATTTTTTTCCTGGACAAAATCCTGTTTTATTTCTCAGGCAACTACGTGAAATATAAAAGGGTCAAAATGGTTTTTTGTTAATTATAGATAATTCCCTTTTTAATAACTATAATTGGTAATTATCGTCCAGAAGACTTTGAATTTTTTTTTAAAAATTTGAATAAAAAAACTGAGAAAACATCAAATTAATCTCTTTCTTATTTTCTTATTATCATGTTGTATGCGTGAATACGACTCTGGAAATTTAAGATTAATCATTCGCGGCTATTCTATGCCTCATATTAGGTTCGTTGATCTCTTAGATCACATGCTCTTATATTATATCTCTAATGTTTTGATCACTAATTTTTATAATTAAATGCCTAACATATATTTGTATTATTTCGTTTAGTTTAGTTTAGTTATATTTACGTCCCGTTTTGAAGCAACACAAGGTCTATTTTGGGACGGACATCGTAATTTTAACCCGTCAGCCCACGCACGGGGTCTTTTTGACCCCACCTTTTCCCTTTTGTTAAGAGAAATTCTAGGAATTTATAAAAACTTGCACCTGTTACTTCCTGTACCTTCATGGGGCAGCTAGAAGAAGAAGACGAGAGGAACAGAAACAGGTGAAAAGGAGTTCCTCAATTTTTACTGGCGGTTGGGGTTTAAATTAACCTGTGCGTGTGCTAGCGTTTCAGATTCATTAAACGCTATGGCTATGACAGCATACACGTGCGCAGAAGAGAAGAAAATAGTACCGAAAAGGCATGGAAAAAAGGAGAAAAGTTCAACTTCCTTTTTCTTATTAAAAACCGTATTTGTATCTTAAATACAAGTTATTTGTACGAAAAAATATTCTTATACTTTGATCATATTTTAAGACTATTGCCAATAAAATAAAGACTAAATGTCTATTAAACAATTTGGGGTAAAAAGGACCCCGCGCGTGTGCTAATGTTCGAAAAATGGGTGCGTGTGCTGAAGGCTTAAACCGCGTCCAAATGACGAGGACGGCACCTGAGCTAGCACTTCTCTTCAAACTTCCGCACCACATTATCGGGAGGACTTTTAGCCACTACGTATGATTTAACGTGCAACTCCTAAGTGTTAGAAAATCTTCCCCAAGATATCTTGCAAGTTGCTGTCATCGTGAAGATTGT
Organism: Araneus ventricosus; assembly: GCA_013235015.1. Taxonomy (NCBI): domain Eukaryota; kingdom Metazoa; phylum Arthropoda; class Arachnida; order Araneae; family Araneidae; genus Araneus; species Araneus ventricosus. Next base: position 296,170 of record BGPR01000906.1, read on the forward strand.
GCTTTTTAGATGTCATCGCGAAATTAAAAAATTAGTACTATCATTAGTCGCGCCTATTGTAGATAATCATTCGCAATTTCTGAAGAAAACTCACTCACCTCATAAATCCATTTTGTATTAAAAAATTACAATGTTACAGAACTTAAACAAAAAAAAATTGAAAAATGATTAGAGAAAAATTTTGCGACTTTGTGCAACGATGTGAGAGGTCGGAATAATAGTTTTCGACGATGGGTAATCGAAGTCGAAATTTAATTAATTTCCACTCCTGGAAGATATATGAAAGTTAAAAGGGCATGAATCCATTATCAATAATTTCATCGAGGATCACGATGCTAACTTAAGCTTTCTGAGAGATCGCCGCAACAAATAGAGAGCTATAAAGGCACACAAATCAACAATTTTTGCTTGCATTTTTTACATATAGGTGGAGTTAAGTGGAAAGCAATAGACTCTCCAGGGCATTCTGTACTTTAAATTTCACAAAGTATATATTTTTATTTTATTTAATTATTTTGAGATTTCTTCCAAAAAAAACTCCATGAAATTTCCGATACGAATTTTGGAGGAAACTATCTTGATTAGCCTTATCACAACATTAAGATTTGAATGGTTCAATGGCAGTAACATCGGCTATATTTGTCGAATTTCGAAAGTTCAAATCTCATTAAAAGTCAATGAATTTTTGAGAAGTAGAGAAATTCTCAGCACCATTGTCGTGTAATTAAACGTCCCATGATTATTATTTAGATTTCTGGTACTCCTGGAAATATTAAATTAATGGTGTGTTGTTCTCCCTATGGTGGATAATCCTTGAAATTGACTATAAAATGTTGCCGAGGAGCAAGCATGGAAAAGAAGCCTATAAGTTGAGTCTTGTTAATGCTTTTTTTAATTAGGATAGTTATATAAATTGAAATGGTTTTATTTAGATTAATGATTATATTGTACAGCTGTCATCCGACGATGAATATTTGTTATAAATGAATTTAGAAAATTACATGCTCCGAACTGCAAAGGAACAAAACAGTGAAGCATGTGAAATTTTTGTAAGTAGTATTTTTATTCTCCAGAAAAATATTTCGATAGCAGACTTCTAGAAGTGTAATTGATGAAATTTTCAATCTTAAACATTTAATATTAATCTTATAGATCCTCCAGATTCCCGTTTCAGTTTCGAAAAATCTGCCTGTAAAATACTGAAGAAACATTCGGGGATTAACTTTAACCGATTCATCACCAGGGCATCAGAAGAAATTCTACTACTACTACAGCCCATATGTTTTATTATTTAAATATGAAGCTAATTTTTAAAGAATTGAACTAAATTGGAAAGGAAAATAAAGAGTTTTTCAAAGCGATATGCATGTTATTTATTTGTACGCTCTATTTTGAAATATTTGTTTACCCTTTTATGTCATAAGGGAGAGTCGTCGAATTTGGACCGGTGGCGCCTATATTGGACATATATAATAACTTCAATTCTATTAAATATTTGGGCCATAAAATACGCAAATTATGTTGTGACGATATAAATAGGTTTATATAAAAATCATTTTTAAGCAAAAGTGTTACGTAGTTATAGTCTCAAAACAAGTGTTTAGATTTTTAATTATTTTAACAAAAGACAAAAGGCCTTTACACTGCTTTAAATTAAGTTGCAAGGTTTGTTATTATATCTTCAGATAGGGAATTTCTTTCTCTACAATTTACTATAATCATTTTATTAAAATAGTTTTAATATAAGGTTAGGGGAATTTTTGTTTTTGTCCAAATGTTGCCTCAATTGGAGGTTACCTAAATTGAATCATTTAAATCAATGGCATTAATATCTTGAATCACATGAATTTCTCAGAAAGCAGTTTATCACCAATAGTAGTCCGCATAAATTGGAATTGGAACATGTAAAAAAAATAAAGCGACACTAAAGCCATCAAATATTGGATAAAAAAGAATAAAAATTTAGAATATGTATCATTTGTGAGGAACCAAAAGAAGGAGAATAACTAATGCAGTGCATAAAATTTCATACTTGGGTTCATGCATTGTGGGTTGGTGGGAATTTCAGAATCAAAAAATATTTTTGCTTAAATGTGCTTAAAAATATTGGTGGTCCAATCTAGGCAACTAATTTCCTAGATTGGTCCGATGGCATATGCTTTAAGATGCTCCTTTCCTTATTTAAAGTGTATTTCCTGAAACTTAATTGCACTGTTCTGAAGATAAATAAGCTACAAAAAATATACTACTACTTGTTTCTACTTAATATTCCTTCTCCATCACTGAACATAAAAAAAATGTCCACGTGGTCCCAATTCGGCGATTCTCCCCTATATATATATTTTAAATACTGTGTGTTTGAATATTAAAAAAAAAAATATTGCTTTTTCACATAACCCATCTTTTTGAGGCCCGATTCAGTACAAACAATTATTATAAACTGTTAATTAATACCTGTGGCATATATGTGACGACGTGCTCAGGCAAGAAGACTGAGACTTCACATATATGCGATGGCTGGTTCAGGAAAGGAAATGGGGAAGGTCACATATATGTGACGCTAGTAGTGATAGTTTCAGATGCCATTAATACATTTCCAACAGTTTATTAAATGACTATTGACATAAAATAAGCTTTGATATAGCGTTTATTGTCATTTTGTTCATCATATTATATATATGGTGGCATTTTACCAATGTTAGAAACCCAATCTGATCCGAGTTCTATTTGTTTTGCAGTTCTCTAAAAGGATATAATAATGTCTCTTTTAAATATTTATTAGGTTACTTTGATGGATAAAGACAAAACTTCAGACTTCAAACAGTTAATTTCCTACCGGAATACTTGAATCTTTCCCGATACTATAACACTGAAGAGAATCAGCTTACATGTCTCCCAGGAATTTAACCAAAATATTCTTTCAAATATGCATAGTGGTTTTCTCGATAGTTCAATAATGTTGTACGCAGTCATCCGTAAGTGACTGGAAATCGACAAGCCTTTAAGGCATTCTTTTAGATCTTGCAACTCAAATGTCAGTAAGTATAAGTTTACATGATAGGCTTGTAATGGTATTCTTTCTTTTTAACTTTCGTTTACGATAAGAGAACTGAGGAATAACAGCGATTCGGTAGTATAAAACATTAGCATGAGATATTTCCGTTTCTCTTGGAAAACGTAAACGAACCATTCTTTGAAAATAATTGATGTTAGAGAAAAAAAAAGTTAAACCATGTTTGGTAAAAAATATCGGATTGAATCAACGGATTCAATTTGCCTTATTCCCAATGGTTTTTAAACTCTTAACCATAATGCTGTTGGATTGCATGATGATTCACTTTATCATTACTTTTTCGATATGAAAACATTCTTGTCGAATTTTTTATAAAAACATTTATTTGAAGGATAGAATCATAAATTTCTATGAAATTTTATATATTCTCTCGTAGTAAAGCTTGAAGTAAATCGAAAATAAAGAAATTTTAAAATAGGGATTTTGTTAAAAAAATAAATAAATAAATATCACAGGAGTAAACATGGCATGTTCGTTTATTCTGTGAAGTGGTTATTCTGAACAGTCATTTCATATCACTAACAACCTATCATTTTGGGACTTGAATGTGAAAATTAAATGACAAATTATGAATCACTTCATTATTAAGTATTATCTACTTTATATAGCATAATATAAGAAATAAATCGACATACAAAGGACCTATTATTTGTAATGTGTTATGCAACAGAGCCTTAAGCAAAGTTTACCTGATAACCACTAGTAAAGTGCATTTTTGATATAAACATTCTTTCTCTGAGATTTGCCTTTTTGCAATTTTATCTTAATCATAACTGTGCTAATCTAAAAATTTTGAAATCTCAAAATCATCAAAATAAAGCTATGGTCATTTCGATTCTTTATGTGAAAACGAGGATTATGTAAGGAAAAATGGCTTGGTGAGTCCAAAAGATGTTTTGTTAAGTTTGTAAGACGGACAACGCACTAAACGAAACACAATTTTCTGTTTTTAATTTAATATCTAAATTATTATTCCATTTGTTTTGTTAAATAAGAGCTTTGTTTTGATGCTGCTTCATCGGTTAATAGAGGCGGAACTCAAGATTAAATGAAATTACCGGATGACATCAGAGCTACTACTCCCCTTGCACTATAGCCAACAGTTTGATATCTAGTTTATTACATTTATGAGTGATTTAAAGCAATTCAATAATTGAAGATAAAAGGTAAAGGTAAAGGGTTGCCACAAAAGTTTCCATGGCAGAAAGCAGGGTTCTACCTTTCGGCAAGGTAGCGGAAAGGTTCGCTAGTCAACAAGAAACAAGGTTTTCAGTAAGATTTTCCCAAGCTTTTATTACAAGCTTTCCTCAAGCTTGTTTCACGCCTTTCAAAAGGTTGTTAAGAGCCCTCCTTCGGAGGACAAAATAGAACCCCCCTTCGAGGCCGTACTTCTACAGAAGGGTTCAACCCCCTTTTTTCACCCCCTCTTCAAAGCCGTGCTTCTACAGAGGGGTCAAACCCCTTTTTGTTATCCCCCTTCTTCTGACGCCATCTTAGAGTTATCTGGAATGCCAATTAATTAGATCAATTAGGAACCTTAATTAATCAAAGCTTAATTATTAATTTCAATTAATTTGATTATTCTAATTTTTAATTGAACTTAATTGTACGATTCCGTTGTAGATTGTGACAAAACTTCAAATTCCACCGAGTCCGGGATCGAACCCGCGTTCATAGAGTTGGAAGGCAAGCGCACTACCACTATATCGGACGGGGCTACACACGATGGGACAGATGATTCATAAAAAGCTTTCCTACGTCAATTTTGCGGGAATGGTTTCCGAAATGGTTTGCGCGGAAACGCTTTCACGTACTTGTCGTTCAAGCGTTGTCGGTGAGGTAGTTCATAAAAAGCTTTCTTACGTAGAACATTCGACAATGGTTTCCGAAACTGTTTGAACGGAAATACTTTTGCGGACAGCCTATGGAAAGTGAAATGGCAACCTTTCCGCAACCTTCTTTGCTATCTGGGTAAATGGTATGACTCGCATTTCTTGTAATGTGATGCTATTTACCACTATATGGGTTAGAAAATACATTTTGGGACCTTCTCATCAGCTATTTCTGAATTTCTTTTACTTTTAAGGCTCGAGTTTATGCCCACAACTTGCACAATCAATAATCGTATTCTAATAATATCATTACTTGAGGTTATGAATATTCAGCGAAAGAAATGCGTTTATCTCGTTACCTCTTAAAAACTTTCTCCGTAAATACATAGACTAAAATCCATTACTGAATTTATTTTATTTTATTTTTAAAAGCCCAAGATTAACCCTAAAACATGCACAATCAATAATCGTTTCACTTTCATCTGTTATTTAAATAGATTGTTTAACCAATTTCAGGCGAAGGAACACAATTACTCCATTACGACTTTATTACTTTCTCCAAAGATATACAATCTCAAATCTATCCTAATGCTATTTTTTTGAAAATCTTGATATTATCTTCGAAAAAAATATAAACGCCTAACCTATAAGTAAACTGAAATATTTTAAACTCAAAAGCAGTTGCAATAATAGAATTCTCCCATTATCCTCCATCTATGAATCAATTCTTCTCTGCATTTTGTGTTAACATCCTTTAATCTTCGACCTTCTTGTTTGAAGATAACAGGACAAAGAAATCCTTTAAATAGAAAGTAGTTCACGCTTGAGAATCTTCTACTTCTCCGATATCGAGACTTCATCCATCTTAGACTTGGCAGACATTCGAGGATTACATGAAATCGACGCCTTACACACTTGTAGCATATTTTGAATCGATTTTATGTCGGAAGAATTCGCTATCTTGGAGCAGGCACGCACGCTTCCAAGTCCGGTTTGTTATGTGGTACTACAAATCTCGGCAATCAATGTGTTCTACTTCTTCATTCATTAATCTTCCCAGTGCTATGCGAGATAAGCAATATACGACAAAGAAATCGACTTTTAACCTTGTTTCTCGGATTAATGCTTGCTGATTATCGTGAGAATTTTTTATTTACTTTTGATTAGAGAAACAGCCGTTTATTTGAATTAGGTAGAATACAGTTAAGGGAAGAATAAGTATTGATAGTTTTTGTAAACGCGCGCGTCAAATGATAACATAAAAGTTGAGTATATTTAAACAGTATTTGTAGTTCAATTAGCGCTTTTTTTCGTAATTTATATTGGAATCGTAATGCTTAGTACAGATTCGGTATAATAAAAAACCTTGCTGGTACAGATTCGGTATAATAGAAACCTTGTTGGTACAGATTTGCTATAATAGGTACATGTTGGCACAGGTTTGGTATAATAGAATTGCCTGCTTAGATATCGAATCTACTAAAGACTCCATGTGTTTATGAGCCTTTAACATTTTTAATTTCAAATTGTAGATTAACAAGAGGATCATGTTAGTATGTTTTGGAAGCTTGAAAAATGTGTCAGGTCTCCCGTAGTATGACCACTGTTTACATTTTCTAGTTCCGTTTGATTTTTTTTAAATGGGAAATATATATCAATAATCAATAGCTTATAAATCAATAGCTTCTGATATTGCAGAATAGAGAAGAACATTTCATGATAGAGTAGCATTTATATCATATCGGATCTTTTCTGAAAATAAAGCATCTGTAAATTTTGTTGCTTGTATTTAATTCTAAATAGTTATAATACTTTTTTATAATGAATAAGCATTACGTTTCAGAAATTCAGAAAAGAATAGCACTTTATTACTTTGAAATAAACTGAGTGTGTATAAAAATAGTTCATGGTCATAATTCAGGAAATTCGAAAATAATAATTGTTCTAAGAATATAAATAAAAATTACTCATGTATTGATTTCTTGTCTTCAAAACCGTATAAATAAACTGATTATTTCCAAAATAGTAAGAAATTAATATAATTTTTGAATTTATACAAAAAACGAATTTTTCCAAAACCCTAAAATTAACTCATTTTTCTTTAATTTTCTGTAAAATTCCATTGCAAAGTATTCGATAATGACCTTGCTAAATTTTTGAGGTATAGTGTTCATACACAAATAAACACATATAATTCAAAAACTTTTTTTCGGACTAAAAGGTGGAGACAGATAAAAATTTCGCGATCAATTTTTTTTTTATCCATAATATTAACTTGCAAAAACAACTGTACTGAAATACGACATATATTAAAATTTAATTGCGCATTTCTCCTTTGAGTTTGAAGATAAGTATAATGTCCTTATATTGCCGTCTTTAAGCAAAAGAGAATATTTGTTATCTACGTCCATATGATCTTAAGAAACACAATAAACATCATATATGTTTCTTGAAGATGTCATAGACTGATAAAAATGCATCAAATTTATTAAGTTTTCTCTTTTGTAGATTGCTATAAACCTTCCTTTAACCACTTAACAATTACTTTATTCTGCCATATTATGTCCAAAAATAAGCACATTTTTATAAGCAATTTTGTATTGAAATTGATTTTATAAATTCAAAAACGCAGTCAAAACATTTACAAGTATTGATTTTATTAATTTTTGCTAATTTTTAATTGCAGGGGAAACCAGCGGAAGTGTTTTCCCCTAAACTTTCTCGTATACTTTCCCAACAAGGTGACGTTTCCCCTTCCCCCGCGTGGCTAAAAAAATTCGAACCTACTGTTACCCAGAATCCAATGACTATCAGAAGGTTTTTCATTATAGTGATTGAAAAATATCTAGGTAAAGAATCAAATTCAAAGAGATGAGTACCGACTTTCTGCTCTTACCGGCTCAAGGACAAACTGGCGTAATTAGCTCCATAGCTTTCGCGTGCAAAGAAGATTGCTTCCAGTACGCATGCACGTGGATTTGAGGGATTCTTTTCAAAAGTAAATTATACACGCCAACAGACAGTCAACCCTTTGACGGATTTGGCCCAAAATTTTATACGGACCTACATGATGATAAAACTGTGTACCAAATTTTATCCATCTAGCTATTCAAGTTTTTGAGTTATAGTGTTCGCATGACCGCGGACAGATAGACAGGCAGCTTCCCAATTTTGTCCAAAATTTGATAGAAACCTACAAATTATGTGCAAAGATCACATACCAAATTTCCCCGTAGTTCTAATAGTTTCCGTGTTATTATGTTCACAGACAGACAGACAGACACACAGACATAATTCCAAAATTGTGTTTTTCGGACTCAGGGAGGTCAAAAATATGGAGATTCGTCAAAATCTCGAGTTCGAATTTTTTGACGATTACAATACTTTCTCTTTGTATATTTCGTATACAAGAAAGTAAAAAGTGCATTTTTACTTAAAGTTGACATTTATCCGAACAAATATCTGAACTGAAAAGAACCCCCACCCGTCAAAAAAAGCAATAAACCCTGACCTAAAAACTGGTTTACACTTGTTTTGATATCCATATCTAAGCCATGCACTAGAAACATTGCTAAGTAATGACCTGCCCGAGCCGTGTTTGGGCAAATCAGAGAAGCCCCTTTTAGCAGTGCCCGACCGGAATTCGGACAAAACTGTTAAGAGGTTAAATTCATCAAGACTACAAATGCAGTGAAACAAGAAATATGACAAAGAATTGAATTTGCAGTTTTACTTTGTAGACTTATAAATTTCACTTAATAAAGAATGCCTGCCAAACAAGTATAAATTTTATGCAAAAATTTCTATCTCATTGCAATATAAAATAAAAATGTAAAATTTTTCAGTTAAGCAATGCAACGTTTTCAAAGAAGAGCAATACAAAATATAATGAAACGAGTGATAAAGTCGTCATCAAGTCAAAATATCGGTCTCTTAATAAATGTTGGTATGTTTTTAATTTATCTCTCTTAACAAAAACCAATATGTTAATAAAATGGAGTTTACTTTTCTTAGAGAAAGCCATCCTGTGTTTTATAAAAATCGGTCAAAAATAAATACATCCATATATTGGATGATTATGCGAAGGAACATGGCGTGTCTTTTAGGTATTATAACCAAGATATACTCTTGATAAGATTATTTAATTAATTAAATAGATTTAAATAAGAATCTACAGAAATCCGATTAAGCTTTATTAAGTTTAAGCTTACTTATATAAGCTTACTTATTTAAGCTTTTAAATTTCTTGCATAATTAATTAAATAAGAATTATTTAATTAATTAAATAGATTTAAATAATGATTAATTAAATAAGAATTATTTAATTAATTACATAGATTTAAATAATGATTAATTAAATAAGAATTATTTAATTAATTAAATAGATTTAAATAAGAATTA
>BGPR01000906.1:305485-359671 GCA_013235015.1 Araneus ventricosus
ATTTAAATAAGAATTATTTAATTAATTAAATAGATTTAAATAAGAATCTACAGAAATCCGTTTAAGCTTTATTTGCTTAACAATCTGGCGCACCTTTCATGCAGATGGTTTGCAAGTCAAATATTATGTCAAGAGTTTCAAAATAAAAGCGTTCAAAAAGAAAAAGAATTTGTCACAATAACTATAAGAATTATACCAAGATAATTCTTATTTAATTAATTATGTAAGAAATTTAAAAGCTTAAATAAGTAAGCTTAAGCTTAAAAAAGCTTTAACGGATTTCTGTAGATTCTTATTTAAATCTATTTAATTAATTAAATAATTCTTATTTAAATCTATTTAATTAATTAAATTATTCTTATTTAAATCTATTTAATTAATTAAATAATTCTTATTTAATTAATTAAATAAGAATTGCATAATTAATTAATTTCTTGCATAATTAATTAAATAATTCTTATTTAATTAATTATGCAAGAAATTTAAAAAATTCTTATTTTTTTTTCTTTTAATAAAGAACTGCTTACTATTTATATCTTATTCAATTGGAAGAATTAAAAATATACAATAAGAGTTCCAACTATATTTATTATTGGCTTCCTTCTATATTTATTGTGACAAATTCTCTTTCTTTTTGAACGCTTTTATTTCGAAACTCTTGACATAATATTTGACTTGCAAACCATCTGCATGAAAAGTGAGCCAGATTGTTAAGCAAATAAAGCGTAAACGGATTTCTGTATATTCTTATTTAAATGAGATTGAAACGCGAAATATAGCTTTATTTCCTTAAATTATGTAAAGTCATAAAACGCATTGTCTTAACTCTATTGTTATTCTACGTCTCTAACTTTTCAAACTAAGAAAATTCTAGCAAAAATTATGCCGAGAGTGCGTCTAGAAATATGAGAAATCGGAACAAAGCTGTCGGCTCACTTCACAGAAGTTGATGACTTCAAGGCTAGACTTCTTGAATGATTGAAATGTCACAATAATTTTCGAGCATTGTTTGGATAAATGTGTTTTTCTGAAAAGCAATTGCAAAAATGCAGTCGAGATTTCCGACATGTATATACATATTCATTTCTTTAGTTTCAATTTATTTAAATGCTTTTAAAACTTTAAGAAATATTATAAGATTCGCTTATTAGATTTGGTAAGCCGGGAAAAACTAGCAGAATTCATTGTAACAAAGCCAAATATGAAAATGAAATAAAATGCCTGCTTTGTCACTTTTCCTAATTGTAGAAATTTGTTTTGAATGTTTTTACTTTCTTATATGCTAAGTATTATACAAAGATAAGTATTGAAATCCTCAAAATATTTGACCTAAACATTTTGATGAATCTTAAAGTTTTAGAGATCTCCGAATCCAGGAAACACATTTTTGGAATTATGTCTGTCTGTCGGTTAATTCGTTAACTCTAAAACACAATGGATTAATTTGTGTATACAACAAAATTATATATTTCTATCAAAGTTTGAACGAAATCCTTCAGCGAGAAGCTCTCATTCCGAATGCCTCTTAACACGATAACTCAAAAATACTGCGAGTTATATTTATCAAATTCGGCATATTGTTTTATAACCAGAATTGTTTCTCTCGGCCTGTCAATTTTTGTACATGTGAACTTGAAAACTCAAAAACACAACAAGCTGGAAAAGGAAATTTGATGTTCGGTCTTGCCATCGAACTTGTAGATCTGTATCAGATTTTTAACCCACTCGTTCAGCGGGAGGTGGCCCCTATAATACGTATCAATTATATTCCCAATGAAACGAATATTAGCATAAAACATGTCATACAGTAAAATTGCATGAGAAAGTCGAGGGAAAACAAATTCCAATGGTTTTCTGTTCAAATTTTACATTTATTCATTTGAATTTGATACATCTTTTCAGTATTTAGGTAGGTGAGTCAAAGGCGGACAGTATTCCTAAGGTAGCCCACCCCCAAAAGTAGAATTAATTTCATTTTTAATTACAACATGGTGCTATCATGTATCTGCAGTGCACGTGGATGAATTTGAACAGATCACTTTGATAGGTCTTCATGGTATGCAGTGATTTCACTTTTGAGGAGCAGTCGTTCTAATTTCCAGGTAAGAAGATATTTTAATTTACATGTGTTTAAATTCTTAGAACTTTGAGTTATGATACGTTTTCTGAAAGCTTATTTCATTCCCTTTAACACCATTAACTTAAATTCTAATAAAAATGTATCATATTAATAGTTTTAAATCGTGCAAATGGTGACCATATGCATGTTCCCAAGGTGGCCCGGGTATGGGGCCACCTTAGGAAACAAATATGGAAATCAATGTAGTAAGGGTAATTTTCAAAATTTCTACTTAAATATCTGAAAAACTTATTACCATTTATTGTTAAATTTATAACAATAAAAATTATATTTTTTTATTTTAATTATTGAATGGTAGTTATATTTTTCTTTGCAGATCAGAAAAATCTCATGAAATCTAAAAGAAACTTTTGCTAATTCTTGGCCTAGTTATTGATAAAAGTATAAACCTAAAGTATTGAACATTGTAATTCTCGTCTAGAAGTAAAAATAGTTTTCCGAGTATATTTTTCACATTTTAAAAGTGATTTGAATATATGGGCCACATTTGGAACACTATGCGCCAAGGGTGGCCCCACCAGCTACAATTATGAAATTGTATTATAAAAATAAAAAAAAAATTCAACCACAAACACCTAACCGGAAAATTTTGAAAAATCCTCAAAGCTTAACTAGGGCCTCATTTGGCTCACCTACCATATTTCATTGGTGAGAAAGGTATAAGAACAAACACTCAATTACTGAAATTTTTTTGATGGAGGGAATGTTCGTAAAATCCTAAAAAAAAGCCTTTTGAAAAACAAACAGAAGTAAAATAATCATTTTGCGTTGTTTGCCTCTTCAACACTTTGAAGATATTTTAAAGCATCGAATTCAGTGTTGTTTTAATTACCATCGAATGAAATATCGCCATCCAAAAGGAAAAGCACAAAACTTCCTAAACTTTCTTTTATTATTCCTCTCAAGTTAATAGAAATGAGTTATTATTTTCTACAGAGCAATTTATTCTGAAGTGCATTCATTCCGCAGATACTTTATCTTAACTTAAAATGCAGTCCTTGCACTTTATTCATTAAAAATATTCCCAGATGCCACTTATTATGATGAATTGAAGTGGCGAATTATATTTGGTGGCGTAAGGGATGAATTTAAAATCAGAAAGAGGGTCTCCGGAAACTCAATTTCCGCACTCATCCCTAATCTATTTCATTAGTTGGAAGACCTCGGCACGTGGATTAAGGCGACCGAACAGTGTAATTTGTTTACACTGTTCAGATAGCACGGGTCGACTAGATTTCTATGTTGACAGTGCACCCGGGTTTTGTGGGGTACTGGAGGATTAGCCTGGGAATGCACTCAGCCACATACTTGAGGAACAACTGGAGGTTTCCCTTGGGATCTGAAATATTTTATGCTGGAATTCGTCGATGATTTATATGTCCAGATTATTTTACTGTTTTTGGAAATCATATGTTTTGGTTGGACTTGCTATCAGATATCTATTTTCCTATAGCGTACTGGAAAGTGAGATGTATGAAAGTCTCCTGGCATCAAAATTCTTCGATGATTTATATGTCCAAATTATTTTACTGTTTTTGGAAATCATATGTTTTGGTTGGACTTTCTATCATATATCAATCTTCCTATAGCGTACTGGAAAGTGAGATGTATGAAAGTCTCCTGGCATCAAAATTATCAAGAAGTAAGTATTAATCCCTCATTCGCAGAACTTGTTCAGATTTTTTGTACTTTCAACTCAATTTGCTATACACTCTTCCTTTTTCCGTTTAGCTTGCAGGAATGTGAGATGCCTCCTCCCCATAAAAAATTGCCCATAATATAAAAATTATGAAAATGAAAAAAATCATAAGAGGTATATTTAATGAGATATAGCAGAAATATTGTACTTGATTCTTTAAATTTTGACATAACACTTCTTAAACAATTCACTTCTTTTTTGTTTACCGTGCAAGAATGTGAGAGTCAAAAGATGTTTATTACATAAAAATTATCAGTAAACAATTATTCGTGCTTTCTTTCTTTGAATGAAATATAGAAGAAGATGTGAGCAAAAAACATCTATCCAGGTGTGTAAGTATCGTTATATAGCTATAATATGTGTAATATCATTCAAATCGAGGATAGATAATCTTTTTTTCCTATCTGTCCGGGGATTGTGTTTATTATCAACTAGAAGATTTGTGTCCGTATAAGACGGGCCTTTAGCCTGCAAACCATATCTCAGAACTGATTGTAACAGACAGTCACGCAATATGTAATACAAAATATCATGCACACTGGCAGATGGCTTAAGAAATAAATGAAAAAATATTGAAAATCAGGATTAATGAATCACTTGGCACTAACTTCCGTTTTGTTAAAAACTTTAGTTTTAACGATTACTTTCGTTTTACTCGAGTAAAAATGATGCAGTATCCACGAACAGAAAAAAATGCATTACCAAATTTCTTCTAATAACAAAAGAGAATGGGTGTGTTGGCGCTCTACAGGGCAGACCGCTGGACCTAGAGCTGCGAAATTAGGCACAAACAAGCTTAGGATGATGGGAATGTGCATATTGGAGCCCTGTTTTCGAAATATTAATTATAATTTTAATTAATTAAAAAATAAGCAAAATTTTGAATCTTTTCTCAATAACTTCCGAAAATATTACAGCTCAAAAATAATTTTTACGCAATCTGAAAATACAAAAAATACCTTTTTAATATCAATTAATTTGCTTTACAATTTTTTTCTCTAATTTTAATAAATTAAAAAATCTTTTTTGGCATAATTTACAACAATACTTTTCATTGCTGAAACGCAATTCAATCCGTTCTCGTTGTTGAAACAAATATTTAATTGCTTGTTTCTCTTTCATTGTTGAAAGCTGAGGTAATATTCTTATACAATCATCCGATTTGCTCGTTCAATAATGAAGCAGACAAAAGGGGCGGGGTTATTTTAAGCCCCGCCCAGCGTTACGGACATCTCTGGACAATTCTATTATAGATAACGCAACATAAAAAAATCAAAAGATTTCAAAATGTCATGTGTTTTAATACAAAATAATTAAGAAAGCAAATTTTGCTAAAAAATATTTTATATTCATTAACGAAATTAGACAAAAAGAAAATTACAATTCAATAAATTTTACAAAATTTATTTTTAAGTTTTCTTTTCTTTCATATTCAATCGATGGGTAGCCCGTATCAAACGGTTGTTTTATAGTGTGGTCTTTTTATTTTCAAATCAGACTCGAAAGTAGTGTTTTTCAATGTCAAGAAGAAAAGAATAAGTTTGTTCGATTATTTATCAATTAATTGACTTGCATTTAGCAAATATATCAGTAAATACAATAGTAAGAACATGCTTATTTTTTAAATTTCAAATAATTTTAGATTTTGATAGATTTTTTTACATAATGCATTACGTCCCTAAACAAGGACGCTTGACTTAGGAAAATACTGAAATGTAAATGTTTCGGGCAGGATTTTTTAGAATTTTCCAGTTAATTTCACGACATGTAATATTAGTATACAAAATATTATTTAAAAAAGTCACCTAGCCAGTAATTGGTTAAGACATTCGGGATAATTCGCATAATAATTGCACACTATACCTAGTATTACCTTCAAAAGTCATAAAAATGAGTTCTAATAACTTTTCTCAGGTTATCGTATCAATGCTATAAAATCGTAAAATTTTATTAACGCTATCTCTGTTGAAGCAACTTTATGTAATAAAGAGTTAAAAACAGTTACTATGCCTTATATTCTCTTTCATCTTAATGTAAACAGATTCACTTCACGTTTTGGAGGTACACGAGATAATTGTGATAAACTTCGTATTTTAGGAATCTTGGACAGCAGACGAAAACAACACTTCAGTCAAAACCCATCTCCAAACTTCAACACAACGCCAACGCGTAGACCTTTGACCTAAAATGTATTTACTGCACACTAAACTCCCATACACGAAGGATCTTTTGGTGGTATTGGGTCTCAAACCCGTGAATCTCCGACTACGAAGACGAGACAAACACATGACCACGGCAGCTTAGCTTACCATTCAGGCAAGTGAGAAGTCATTTCGAAGACGAATATAAGAAACATTCACTATAAAAATCATTTTTATTGTTTAAAAGTGTCTATAACATAATAAAAAAATCTATTGTCCTGAAAATAAAATTCATAATCTAGTCTAAATTTTGTTTTAAATATTCAGGATTGTATGCAAATAATAATTTTCGAAAAATAGAAGAAATACTTATTTTGTGCTTCGCAATGCAGTATTTTTGTATACCATATAAATAATTCTAAATAATTTAATTATATTTCTGAGCGTTTCTGACTTATTTGATAGCCTTCTTTTTTTCTAAATTCGGGAGCATTTCAAGGATATTCCAATTTCAATATAATGCAGTGAATTCCATTGATTTTTTTCCATTCCATTTCACATTTTCTTCACTTCTAAAATATTTCTGAAGTATTACCATTATCTAAGGGATTAGATTTCAGCTTTGTTGATAACAGCAGCCATATAACAAGGGAAAAATTTGTCTAAAAATGAAGTTTTATTTTTTCTTTGCTGTTAAATTAAAATTTATTTAGTTTTAAATGTGGTCAATAACATTAAGTGCATGTTAACATATTCATTACCATTTGCATGTTTAAGAAATATTTTTGTACTCTGTTCAAGCAACTTGAAGGTACTTATTAGACAGTTGTGAGCATTACTTTTTAATTAAATATTTCAGCTGCAAGACATCAACTCTAAAAGCTTAAAAAGAATCCTTGATTTGTAAGAAATATTAACTGCGATACATGTATTAATGACATATTTCAACACAGTGACAGTGTCTTAAGATTAATCACGTCCAAGTAGCAAAAAACATTGTAAAATAATCGCGATATCACACATTATTTTACAATAAACAGCAATATTTTGTTCCACGTGTCATAATATTTGGTTTTTAAGAATTTCGCGAACAAGCATTTTTCTATGCTCATTCGTAAATAAGTAACTTTTCAAATATAATAATTTTGGTAGAAACATGATGTGAATTGTTTTAATATATTAAAACAGCAGAATTATTTCAATTATTTTTTCACAAAATATGTTTAATATTATGCCTAGGTTCTTGACATTAATTACTTTTAGGCAGGTTATGTCATTAAGTTCAGTTACATGTTTTTGACAAGATATGTGAACTAATTTAGAAACCTAAGAATATACAGTATAAAAATTCTACTGCTAATTCATTTGTAATATGACAGAAATGTCACATAATATTATGAAAATATTTTTATTTAGTAGCTTGTAAATTAAAATAGCGCATTGCAATTTTATTGAAAGCAGCTACAGTTACATTAAGGTTACTTTGTTCAGTATTTTTTAAACGAGAACTCTTATTCAAATTCAGCGTTAATTTTGTGTCTATTTTCAGATACTGACTCCTTTAGAGAAAATTTAAATGACACTTCTATAATGCATTTGAAGTCATCGTAATTGAGGCCAAGCCTACAAGGCTAACCAGATTAGCGACAACTTATAGAACTGAGCACTGAGAGGAAGTCATAAAAGTATGTGCAAAAAGCTGAAAGCTCTCATTACTCAAACCTAATGCCACAGGAAATCCTTTTGCTAATGTTTCCTACGCGAAGACGAGGGATTTATTATTTGTGATTCATGACTACATTTCAGGACAAAGAAATTCTTCTAGAATGAGAGCAACTTGTATTTTATAACGCTTTCGTAGATTTCTCTGTGTGGTTAGGAAATAAACATCTAAGAAATATGACTGAAACACAAACCATAAACCTAGGCATTTAACAACGAAGTCCGTCAACTTTCATTATTTTAATTTCGCAATTGTAAATATTTACTCTAATTAATATAAATATATTGCGTTTTTATTTATACCAAACAAGCGAAACATTTCTCTAAGGCTTTGATTTTCCCCGTTTGAATCCTTTCAGTACTAAACACCGAATACAAATTCTGTTTGATTGAGACCAACAAAAGATCATTGCAGCCCCAGTCAGTCAATATATCGAGACAATGTCAGTGCTATCCAATAAACAAGCAAGGCAATATATCAAGTATTACAAGCGATTGGAAACGTTTGTATTATCTGTTTGTTATATAACAGAAAGTTCAAATACAGGCAATGGTTTTTCTAGTCTCAAAAATAATTTCTTCACTATAATAATTTTTTTAATATTTTGCCTGCACATGAATTCAAATCGTACGAAAAGTACTGAACAAGGATTGTAGTTATATTAATCAGGAATTAATATTGTGCTAAGAATGAATATTTCAATCTTATCAAACTGAGTGCGAGTCATCTAGTTCGAGATTTTATTTCTCTAATATAATAAGCATCTGACATTCTATACTCAAGTCACACATGTATTCGCTTTGCTATTTATCTTTCAAATTTTTCGTAAAAAGGAAAAAAATCGTATTAGAAACTACAGATAACGCCATTGTAGTAACATACATTGAAGAATCTATATTCAGTAAGGAATACGCTTCCTTGAAATTAATAATTAACTTTTTTTACATCTAGTTAATATATAACTTTTTGCTTCAGTTTTCTCTGTATTTTATTCATATTTTAATAAATATTAATCAATGGTATAAGATTGTGCGCTAAATTATAAACAGGATACCCACTAAAGTTCTTACACCCCACCTTTATTTCAGAACTATAGCAGGTGTATAGTCATAAAAATGGTGTCTAGGTATAGCAAAATGGCAATGCGCTATGCTATGAGACCTCTTACAGGACACAGGGCCACCTGGCGGCAAAATGCGAAATTGACGTTCCTATCTTGAAAACGGAACCCTATAGAGAAAAATAAAACCAGCGACAAAGTTGTAGCGCATCATCGATTTAGTACAAAAAGACACCTTATTGACATTAATACTAAGAATAAAACACTTGAAACTTTGTTCGCGATTTCCGAAACTGTGAAACGTGGGCGGAAGGAAAAAGATGTTATCCTGTGGATAGAAATTATACCAATGGACTTTTCTTGTAGGGATACCTAAAGAGCAGGCGTCTACGAACTCTCCGCCAACCCTGCAGGACATTCTACGATGTATTACTGATGCTCGTGTCAGCATGATACCTAATATGCTAAAATATGTGCAACGGGAAATTCAAACAAGGGTCCAACTACGTATTGTATTTAATGGACAGCAGTTTTAACACAGAAAATATAGTTATCTTGTGATAATTAGTTGCTTTTTTTCTCTTTCTAATACGTTTCGTCTTGTAACAATGTTGGAAATCGCAAACAAATGCATGAAGTTGTAAGTGTTCTGTTCTTAGCATTATCTCCACAAGGTGTCTTTTTGTTCTAAGTTGATGATATTCTACAACTTTATAGTTAACTTTTTCCACCCATATTGTTCCGTTTTCGAGATAGGAACGCTTATTCCTCAGTTTGCCGCTAGGCGGCACTCTAAGTGGTCTCCAAGCGAAGCGCATAGCACCTTTATTATACCTAAACACCACTTTTATGACTATAGCTGCTGTTGGTCTGAAATTAAGAGGGGGTGTAACTAACGTTATTGGGCACCCTGTATATTAATTCATATTAAATTACTTAATTTTTTCTGAAATGTATCTAAATGCCCCGATAGGTAAATTAGAGTAAAATAAACATTTAGAAATAAAGAACAAACTGTTTCGCGTATCCGATTTCTAAATATTATAAACATGGAAAATGAGCATAAAGATTCAGTTAAAGGACAAACTTTAACGAAACGATCACTATTATTTTGAAAAGGGTAACTGGGAAATCAATCCTCTCTTTGCGAATAAAGAACACCGAAATGACTACTAATTGAAAGTAATTTAATTACGCATACTCTGGGCAGGCCAGATATCGCTTTCATTTTTATTTCGTGTTTCAAACAACAAGGGTCCACTCTTACTACGCTAGGGATCCCATAAAATTTACTGAAGGTTAATTAACATGGCAATGACAATCCTTCATTCACCTTTACAAACTAATTAACCAAAAACAGGAATTTCATCTTTAATGAACGGCAATTCCACTTCTATTTTAAGGTATGGAATAATGGGGGAAAGTTAAAACGACGTATTTGTTGCGTTGCTAAATATATTACAACATATAAGGATTACTTTTAAAAAGTTGATAAATAAACTTAATTTTCTTCTGTAATTGCGAAAGGTATGTTTTTAAAAAAGAAACCTATATAAAGATGCAATAAGGTGTTAAGTACTTGTAACATACGTATCCAGGGCAAAATTGTGATTTTAATGATTATCCTTTAGATTATGGCTAGGCAAGATTTCAAATGTCTTCTTACGATGGAGATTTTGAATAAGAAGTAGGGCATTGCTTTTCCCCATTTCAATGTAGCCATTACACATAGACTATTACAATGGACCATGGGAGTTAATCCAGCTACAGGATGATTAGACACCTTACAAGATAAGTTATTTGTGGGCAAATAAACTAATGTTTCATTGGTTCAACAGTTCTATAAGTCCATACGTAAAGTGTAAAAAATCTATTGTCAAAGCAGCTGTACTGTCTGTGTTGAAAAAGTGTCAGACAGCTATAAAGAGTTAGCGCTTCACTCTTCAAATATGCACTGCTCATTGGAGTAAAGATGCATTTCAGTTTGTATACATTGAAATTGTTGAAGTCTCTTTAATCTTTGATGAAACATTGATACCGAAACCAAAAATTATATATTTTGTAGTTATAACGCTCATACTCTGCCTCTAAGCAGAAGTCACTGCAGGAATTATAAGAATTTGAAAAATAAGATATTAAGTTCAGGATTAGAACCTTGTTTATACAGAGTTAAAGACGAAATTCTTGTTAACTTGAAGAAAACAAACTTTCTCACATTGGTATGTAGAGGTAGTTCGTGGAGTAAGGTGTTGACCCAGGAGTTTCCAAAAGCTATGGTTACGGCCTAAGATTGGACTTAGATAATTAAAATCGGCCCTCGTCTCTTTTGGTCGAAACACCCCGTATTGCTCCGAATCGGGGCATTTTAAACTTCTTCAGTTCGCGAAATTATTTTCCTTTTAACCCTCTGACTCCTAAGGCCATTGAAATAAAGGGACCTCAAAATACGGCAAAGTCCGAGCTCCTCTATCAAAGATAAGGGAAATTCACTTTCCCCCTCGAAAACCACAATGACAGCCGGTGTTTCTCGAATTCTAAGAAAACTCCCCTCTTCCCCAAGCACATCTGGTCGAGACACTCTAACGAAGAAAGAACGCGCCGCGGGTGTGAAATCAATCGCACTTAATGAACGGGGGTGGAAATTTCGGACGGCTATAGTCTTTTGCTTGAAGGGACGTATGGGACGGTCCCGTATCGATAGAGTTAAGCATTGTCACCCTAAAAGAGGAAAATAATTTTCAAAAAATGAATCTTCTGCTTATGATAATAAGAAAGTAGTAAAACGTTAAGAAAAGAGAAAAGTTTGAGATCCAGATCAATTTATTACTGTATAGTTCTTTCTAAAAGGAAGAAAAAATACTATACGAAAGTTTCGCCATTCCCACATTGTTACATTTGGGGTCGAGTCACAAAAGCTTTAGTTAGACTAACTTCCCAGTATGAACAAACACAAGAACTATTTCGGGGCGGTCGATGTATAAGACGGATTACACCTGAGCCGGCAACCCCTCTCCAAACTTGCGCATACAGAACGTTAGACCAAAGACAGATTTAACGTTCACCAGGTCAGTATACACGATAGATCTTTCTTGGAATCTGGTGTCGAAACCGTGACCCTCTGACTCCAATGCCAAGAATATACCACGAGGCCACCAAGACACTTACAGAATGCTCCAGCTCTAAATAAAAAATCAGGTTCTCTAAAATCTGGATTCTTGAGTAACGGAAAATACCTCGGTACTACTGTTTATTAGAATCGAGCAGTTTTTAAATGAATTGCATATTTGTTTGGAAAGTAATGTAAGTTAAATATTTATTGTCATGTCATAGCAGACGTCAGCCATATTTGATTACTTAAGAAAACAAGGAATAAATAAAAAGTCTTTTGAATTAAAATTTATATTGCCACAGATTAAAATATTTAGACATATTTTCTCTTATAATTATAAAAAATATAAGTAAAGAAAGTATGGCATTAACTTTATCAAAGAGAGGATCATTTTATAATCCGCTTTATTAGCAAACACATGCGAAAATTGTTCATAAAGAATGCTGGTATTTAAATTTGAAGTTTTTCTTGAAACATTTTCATAGTTAGACG
Organism: Araneus ventricosus; assembly: GCA_013235015.1. Classification (NCBI taxonomy): domain Eukaryota; kingdom Metazoa; phylum Arthropoda; class Arachnida; order Araneae; family Araneidae; genus Araneus; species Araneus ventricosus. The sequence goes on from BGPR01000906.1 coordinate 317,850, forward strand.
AAGGACATGTTTAAGCTTTATTTATACAAAGCATTACACTTTAATTTAAGGTAAATTTATGCAAAGCTAGTGGAATTTTTCTGAATGTGACAAAGGAAAAAGAAAAGATTATTCATTTACATAGGTTTTCCTTATTCAAATATGGTTAGTATTTCTATATTAATGTGTAAGAAAGTTCAATTAAAATTTCTGAATGTAGCACACAGAATATTTTTCACTATCATTTTCATTATACAATATGTTCTATGTCAAAAATATATAAGCTGGGAATGGTTGGTCTGGTTAATATTTTCTAGCTTACATAAAAACTTAGCTGAAACTTTAATATTCATGAATTAATTTTTAATTATATTATATTTACTTTAATTAAATTAATACTTAATATAATTAGATCTACCTTGTATTTTTTATATTGCAAATGCAAAAATTTATTTTCAAGGAAGCTAGTACCCATGCATTTATTTTCAGGGGAAAAATTATGCAATTTTTTTTAAAAAATGTTACTTAACACATTATAATTACTTCACACATCTTTAACTTTTCTCTTCTTGCACATTCTTACCTTACTTATGTATCGAATATAATGAAAAAATCCTCTAAAATCTGGACTTGAACCTGTAGGAAAAAAATACTATTAAAAGGAAAACGTTTGGTTGTTATCGTTTAGAATACAGGTATATTTGTGTTGGTTTTTTTTCAGTTTAGTTATATTATCGTACCGTTTTGAAGCAACACGAGGGCTCTTTTGAGACGGACCTCGTAATGTTGAACCGCAGTCATATGACGAGGACGACATCTAATCTAGCACCACCCTTTCGAAGCTTCCGCACCACACCAGCAGGTCTCGAATAGTTGGACGCGCCGCTCTACGAGGGCCCTAAGTGACAAAAGCGCAGGAGGTGGGAAGAGAGAAGATATGAATGTAATATTGAACTATTCGAAAAAGTAATCATTAGAGAGGAAATAAGTAATATTATCTCCACATTTAAAAGGGATTAAAGGAGCAATGATATTAATTATTTGAATACCAAAATAAGAAGAACGGGAATTTCATTAGAAAGGAGAGATGAAATTCAAAAGATATCCTTGAAGACAGACATCTGTAAATTTGATACGGAAATAGAATCCATAATATTGATTTCTTAGAAAATGAAATTCTAACTACATGAGTTGTAATATAATATAGTCCGTATAACAGTAATTTGTTTTGTTCAATAAAGTTTCTATGCACACCCATCCAAACTACATACCGGAGATTTTTATCCCTGGAGTCAGGGGTGTGTCGTAGTGTAAAGTCCGTATAACTACATCATCAATTTATAAGTGTAGAACATTTTTTTTCTTTTTCAAGAAATATTTGATCTTACCGCAATACTTGCTTTAAAAATTCTTCATCTCATGTCAGCTTGTAAAAGCTTTCCTGAGAAGCACATACTCGTTCAAAAAAATCGTCTTAGGAACTGAGAGTGTCCAATTAACAAACTTAGGTGGGAAGGGGGTACGCAATTGATTAAAGTGTAAGACCTAGATTATTTTTTATTATGTGTTTGAATATTTTTTATACATTACTTTACACTACAACACACCACTGACTCCAGAGATAAAAATCTAATATTTTTTTATGCTAAAAGACTCTGAGAAATATTCTATCAACCCAAACAGGAATTATATAAGATGATACAATGTGTGTTTCGGAAACTGAAATTTGAAACCATTATTAAAAAATGTTTATATGATAGTTAAAAAAATTGCTAGCAGTTTTTATTTTTAGGCTTTGGTTTCGACTAAGAGGTAGTGAGTATAAGATAAAACATGTGAAAGACGAAACGCAAATTATTTCACAAGAGAATATATTGTTGGAGATGTATTGAGTAAATGGTAGGAAACGTTATCTGCCCATTTCAACTTATTTATTTCGGTTGTTATTATGAAAGGACATCCGATTCTTTTATTCTTGTTTATTAATAAAGTTATTCAAATGCTCAGAGTAAGTTCTTAAGAGCTAGAGAAAAAAAATCACCTCGATTTTGGATAACTTAATTTTCTTCGAATAGATTTCTTGTTAAGAAAATCGAACTATTTTCATTAAAAATAAATTTTTCTTATATAGAGCTATAAACTATACAATTTATCGTTTTAATGTAAAATACTATGGGAACAACAACTAAATATCAATCATGTTTTTTCTCTATTTTTGCCACTGAACAAATACTTTTAACTTTTTAACCATACTCTGTAGTAGCCATAGATATTGTACAATATTATTACAATAATATTACTATATTGTACAATATAGTGGAAATGTTATTCAGTGCAAGGAAAACCAGTGCTCCCTAAATGATGTAATGAGCGAGGGCAGTGTCTGTTTGTCCCGTGTATGGACAGCCTTTAATGTGTGCCAGTCTACAGAATTCAGTGTAACAGTTATTGATTTCGATCGGAAACAAAGAATATTCTGCATGGGGAGAGAATCACGTTAAGTGCACTTTCTGGAGTGAGGATTTAGAGAAAAGGCCTGCAGATTTGAAGAATAAAACATATGTATTCTGAATGGCAGCCATGTTCAATTCAGGGAGCTTCAAATATTAATTATTTTTAGACTGATAATTTCGATCCAACGATAAATCTTAAGAATAACTTTGAAGTTCCTGGAGTGTTATACTGAAGTCAGGGCATTAAAAAGTAACTACTTTTAGTTTACTCAAATAAATTAAATTTCCACTAAACAACAGAAGGTACGGAAAGCAACTTCTGTACTAAATGAAATGTTCCTGTTCAAACTTATATTTTCTAAGAATGATGGTGCGAAGATTTTTCTTGCACTTAAATATATGAAATAAACTGGCCCAATATTTTTATAACATTGTTATCTAGAATTTTTTAAAGAAATTAGCAGGCGATTGAATTACGTATTTCCTTCGGAAATGCCAAAAATACTTTATATAATTTAGCTGTTGGAAACATTATGCATGCTAAATTAACTTAATGTTTGGCGAATAAATTGACTTTGTGAAATAATATCTTAATTTAGTTAGATAAAACAATCTAAAACATGAAAGTAACAACCACTACAGTTTAAATGCTTCAGACAACGTGATATAAATGAAAATGTACGGATTGTATTTCCAAATCATTTTAAATTATCTGAAACTTCATAAAACGAAATGACAAGAGGAAATAATGGTAAAATTTTAAAAGCAGAGGAAGGAACAGTCGTTTTCTGTTTCAATGCTTTTTCTACGATGGAAGTTTCTGGTTTTACTGCTGAAAGCACACGTCTACTAAACGATTTTCGAGGAATTATATTTCCGGTGTTAGATTATAAAAAGAAATGAGATGTCATTAAAGGCTTTGAAAAGTTTATAGAATAGTAGAAATGGTTTTACGGCTAGAAGTCATTTGGTTAAAGAAGTATGCAAAGATTGTATAAGTTATCCAAATCCCAAGAGAGAACAACTTTTGGACATTTTATTTTTTTCCCACTTCAAGTGTAATCGTGAAAACAGCTATATTGCTTTGGAATAGCCAGGGAACTCTCATTTCAAATATTTTATATCTGATCATAAAAACTAGTTTTCAAAGATTCGATCTGTTTTAAAAAGGTCAACAAACACCTTGAAATGTGAGAAATAATTTTAAATTATTTAAGGTTATGGTGTGTATCTTCTAAAGCAGAGACAGCAGAGCTTATAGACAGATTTAGAGCATATAAACAAATTTTTATCCAGATGACTGAATTATTCATTTATTATACCAGCCATATTTAATGTCATTTTACTATACAAACTAAATATTTTTAAAATTAGGGTAGCTTCAATGATGCATAAGTTTCTCACATAATTTATTCTCAGGTAATTCCTAAGAAAATTTTCTTTATGATAGTATTTCTTATCAAGTCTTTTCTTAGTGAATTCAACGTTTATTTAAGTATTATCCAACTTCTTATCAAAAGGAAACATGCAAGAATATTTATCAGCTAGAAATATGTAAAATCGATCCTAAACTAAGTTTAATTTTAGACTTTGCACGAAGTAAAAGCGCTAATAATTTAATTATTTCCTTTCCAGTCCTATTTCTTATAAAAATGTTCAATTATTAATTATCAATTTTTAAAATAATAATCAGAAATATATAAAAACTTATTCAATTAAAATATAACACATATCTATATCTTTATACTAAGTTCCTTCATTATGAGTCATTTTTTGCAACAGGTACATATATCTAAATATCTATAAAGCCACGGTGACCCGGTGGTAAGGTCTCGACGTCGGGGCCGGAGGGCTCTAGATTCGAAACCCGATTCCCCCAAAGAACCGCCGTGTAAGCGGATCTGCTCAGCTCAGGTGTCATCCTCGTCATCTGACCGCGGTTCAGAATTACGAGGTCCGTTCCAAAATAGCGCTCGTGTTGCTTCAAAACGGATCGTAAATATAACTAAACTAAATATCTATATCTATTTAAGAGTAGCAAGCAAGATCGTGTTTTTTTTATTTTATTTTCAGATTCTGTAACATGTCGGGTGCATGTGCTTGATCAATACTTTTTACCCCTAGAAGGGTCAGGAAATTTGCGCTCCACCTTTCTTGTTCAGAATATTTTATATTTGGAGAAAAATAGTTAATAAAATCATTTTCACTTAATAAATTTCTATAAGTTTGCTCTACTATTTTTCTGTCTGTACTGTTTTATTTTTCATTTATTTAATCTCAAAATTTGGGGTCGAGACAAGATTTTTCTGGTGATATGAGATGACAAAGAGATAAAACATGTACCTGATTAATTAAATCCTACTCCAATGCGTTAAAATTATAATGCTTCTATTAAAGAGAGTCACACTTTTCTAAATGTAATCTAACGTTCTAGCAAAGGAGGAAATGAATGCGATGACAGAAATAAGAACCTGATTAAATATTGATGTGTCCTCAGGAAAGCGAGAAATCCTGTTTGCCTCAAGATAGCTAACTTCATTGACCTCAATTCTGATTTGATTAAATGGGTATTTGAAGTACTGATATCACAACATTGTGGTTAATTAATTTTCGGAATATGTACGCAGACAACCAAATGGCTGATTCTGAGAAAAATTTCAATGGATTCTGTGCCTTTGTGTATTAAATAAAGATAATATAGACGCCATCAAACCACATGATTAATATAAGAGGATGATGAAATAGTTGTTGATAAAATGAGTTCGAACTATTCACCGAGAGCTGCTAGGACTGAAACAAAGGAATTGAGATAAAGCACTATTCCAGAGATTTTGAAATCTCTTATGATTTCAGAATCTTATTAATTCACTCTTGGAATCTTTTATATTAATCAAGAAAGACATGAATAATTAAAGAAGGCTATATCATGAAAAATATTAAAAAGCGCGAAAGGAAAATGATTAATTATCAAATAAGAATATGGACATCTGGAATGCTTTTGTGAAGATGACTTATTTTGTAATATAAAAATGGGATTAACACAATAAAAGTTGGATAATTCGAAGGCTTTTCATTTGAATACGTAGACAAACGATTTTTTCACTGCAGACGCTTGAATTTCCGACTATTATAAATGTTAAAACACCATCTATAAATGGAAATTATTTTGTTACTTCTAAATCAAAAGTAAAACTTATAAAAAATGTTTTTATTTCTGAATTGTTTTTGTTAGTAAAATATGCCCCTATCTGGTTCCATCAGTGATCGAAAGTAAATAAATTTAAATAATAAATTAATTAAATAATTAAATAATAAATTATTAAATAATTAAATAATAAATTATTAAATAATTAAATAATAAATTACTTAAATAATTAAATAATAAATTAATAAAATAATTAAATAATAAATTAGTAAAATAATTAAATAATAAATTAATTAAATAATAAATTAATAAAGTTAATTCATTCGAGTAATTTATTGCTGTAGAATGCATTCAATTAAAAGATCAATAAAATTTCTCCCTTTTTAAATGAAACTTTTGACACATTAGATGCAAATTGTGCTATTTATTTTATAGTTTTATTACGCAATTTTATTTTAAAAGGTCGTTTTATTAAAATTACTAACTTGTTAACTGAATTTTTTTAAATTATTAAATTTTTTAAATTATAATTATCAAAACTTCATATAATAAAATTATTTAATTTTTATATATTCAATATGTATTATTTATTAAAACTGTTAATAATTAAGAATTAATCTGTACTTCCATTTTTAATTTCAAAACAGTGGTTTTCTCATTCTGTGCATAGTCTTAGGCCCAGCTTTTCTTAATTTGGAATTTTGTATAAATCGAATCTTTAATGTGTTTCCATCATCATTGAATCATCAAATTCCACTGTACGAATATAATAATTAAACCTTAACGAAATTTGATCTATAAAGATTTAAGAAAATGCACATTTTTGTGCATCTGCTGACGATACATTACAGAGACTGTTGAATTTAACATTACATCAATGTAGCTCAAATACTTTTTTGGATACGTTAGTTCAGTTCAATTAACACTCCATTCTGAAGCTAAAAGCGAACCTGGCCATTTTGAACCGTGGTTAGGTATTGAAGAGATCATCTGAGCCAGTAGTTTCCTCAGTATGCTTATACTTTGGATAACTACAAGCATGTTTTTAAAATTTTAATTAGATGTCGGTAATTAAATTAGAGAATACAGATAAAAGTTTCTCACTGAATAGGTTTAATGAGAGTATTTATGTGATGTCAAAGTCACATGACAAATGTAAATGCGCATTTCATCTATCATCTAATTGGACGTCGTCTTAAGTTGAAGATTGACGTCACACGCATTATTGTACTGCAAGACGGACGATGGATCACAAAATTAAATAAGCGCGGAGCACTTGATGCATATCATATGAGGGTGAATTGAATGCATTTCCCAAGTAAGGTATCATATTTCTGAATTTCGAGGTCCGTCCCAAAATAGCTCTCGTGCACCATCAAAACGTGACGTTATCTCTTTAATCCCGAGGCGAATTTTTACTTCTAGCCCCTTTGAAATCGGGGTATTTGGAGAGAAAGCGACATGAATTGGACTATCCCAATCTGGGTGGTCATTTACCCCAACCCCTGGTATAACCTTCCCTTAAGACGCAGGTAAATGAGCTATGGTTGGAGAGGATAATTGGACCCCCTACCTCGCTTATCTCCTAGGCGATCTCAGAACCTCACCTGCCTTCAAAAGAAGCCAACCGCCTCAGACGTGCCTTCGTCGATGCTAGGGGGAAATGTTTGGACCGCCCGAGACCGCCTCTCTCGATGTGAGAGGGTTAATCTATCTAAACCAAATCAAATAATTTATCCAATTTTCCATTACATTTACTCTGACATTCAAGCTTTTATGTTAACTATCCTTAAGATTAAATAATGCTTTATTTTTAGAATAGAGTGCAGAAAATGGTCCAAATTCACTGTTCATTGCTTTCAATTTCCTCTGAAGCCTATAGTTTCATTTTATCTTCGTGAATGAGTGTTTATTAATAAATAAGCGCGTTTCATAAGAAATAACCTAATTTATTCCAAGCTTATTATAGCAATTAGCTTATTTATATCTAATAAGTTAATTGACACGTAAGCCGGTTTAACTCTACATAAAGGTAATTCTGTAGCAAAAGAGGAAAATTAATGGACACAAGATAGAAATTTTATTTGTCCTGACCCTATCTTTAAAAGCTTCGCGAGGGCAATAATTTAATTTATTCATGTAATGGTAATCAATCGCATAAAAATTCTTGATATGTTCGTAAATAATTTGATGACGTTATGAGTGATATTCTGTAATTTAATCCACAAAATTATATAATCAAACTATCTGTTTCTACAAATAAAACCCTTTATAAAACACAAATAATCAAACTTATGTCACAAAATTTCTTCTTAAAAATGTATTGGTGTTTTGGTAAATTCATTTTTGAAAATTCTATTTATTATTATTATGTTGCATTAAAAACACATTCACGGAAATCATAATACCCCCTTAACTATTTTCTCTACTAGCTGATACATGCTGTTTAGGAACAGTGTTCTCCTGATTCATCTAACATTGGGACACTTGAGATGCTTATGTATCCCACGTAATAGCTGTATTGAATTATGTCTATTAATCACTTAATTTTAGTATCAAAGCTTAAAAATGTGATAATTCGATACACTTTCGATGCACAGGTAGTATAGCAACGGATTTAAATAAGGAACAGCAACCAAACAATTTTATTCAGGATTTCATTAATCAATTTCATTAATTTCAACAAGTTATTAAATTGTGGTATTTTATTATTGTTATACCATGCCAATAGTTGAAAAAAGTAATGTGTTAAATAGTTTATTATAACCAAAATATAGGAATTCTTGACAATCAGAAAAGAAAAAAAATTGATGCATGTTGGAAAAAAGTAATTGTTTTTTCACATAAAAAATAAATGATGTTGCATTATTAATGCTGGTTATTCAGTTTCATTTAAAGACAAAATTCAAAAGAACTGAAAAAAGTTAACAGCCGAGTTTGACAGTTGACCTCGAGCTTTTTAAAGGAAACTTCAATTTTCACAATTCAAGCCTTTTAATAAAACATACAGCAGAACCCCGGTAATCCGAACTTATTAGGGCTGACCTTTGTTCGGATTCCGGGGAAATCGGATTATCCAGGAAATTCGGTAAAATATTCTTGATTATGAAATGCAATAGAGTATTGACTCTGGGTGCTCTGTAAAGGGGTTCGGAAAGAGCACGCGGCGATGCGCACGGGACAGTGGCAAACAAGTTGAGGGTAGAAAAGAAAACAGATATCTGAGTTTGTTAAAACTAATTAAGATTTTGTATTCATTCTTAAAGACCAATTTGAATACTTCTTTTAACCTTTTAGCGAGGCGGTCTAGGGTAGGGCCGTCTTAAAAAATTTCAGCACCTTGGGCTAGAGTAATTTGGCGCCCCATCAGAACCATATAAGGAATTTTAGCGCCTGTGGCATTAATTTTCTATAATTAATAAAATAAATAATCAACAATTTTAACCTCGATAATGTTGTTATCTATTACTCATATAGTTTAGGATTTTATCAATTATTGTCTCTGTACCAATACTTTTGGAACTGATATACATGTTCATGTAACGTCACATAATGGATGGTTATCTAGATACGACCCCAAATCCTATTTTTACTTCGAACATATTTAAAATTGTAATTAAAAAAATTATAGTTCAAAATTAAAATAAAATCCAGTTTAGTAAATTTTTAGGCACCCTTGGTTCAATGGCTCCCCTCCGCTACAGTTCAATTAGTCCAATGGATAAGACAGCCCTGGTTCCAAGTGGTCTAAACATTTCCCCTGAACAGCGATGAAGGCCGGTCTGAGGCGGTTGGCTTCATTTGAGGGAAAGTGAGGTCCTGACATCGCTTAGGAGATAAGAGCGGTAGGGGGTCCAATTATCCTTGCCAACCACAGCCCATTTCCGTGCCTTACGGGAAGGTTATAGCAGAGGGTGGGATAAATGACCACCCAGGTTGTGTGAGTCCAATTCATGTTACTTCCTGCCAAAAACTCCCATTTTAAAAGACTAGAAGAAAAAGTCGCCTCGGTATTAAAGAGTTAAGATAGGATTTAATATTAGCTTTGTTTCTGGTTCGTAATTGTTTTTTTTCCTTCATTTTTCTGTAAATATTTTTCAAAAAATTAAAAAAAGATGTTTGAATTATGCGAAATTTCGGATTCCTGAGGTTCGTATTCCCAGGGCTCTACTGTATTCTTAATATTAACATGTAATATTAATGCCGTCACTTTTTGTCTCTGAAACTAGTGCCAGAGTTCTTACACATTGAATTAAACAGCACCATCAATGTTATATAACACATAGCTCTAAACAGATTAAAATAAGTTCTTTATCAATAGTTTTGTTTGAACTTTAAAAAAAGGCATTTTTTTAAACACAATTTACAGTGTCGTCGATTTGCTGTTGAGAACAAAAAAAAAATAATAATAACTGGGTAATGTAACACTAATATACAAAATTAATGATTTTTTTGTACAGTTTCAGCATGACATGATTATTGTGAAATAAATTATAGACATTCTAATGAGTAAAAATATAATATGAGAATTGCGACAGCGTAATGGTGAAATAATTCTGAAACAGAGAAGGGAATATAGGAACTAACTTCTACTGTTCAGTTCGCCCTATTGTTTAGTTAATCATTCCGACTAAACACAAGGTGCTCTCATTTAATTTTTCCAATTCTGTTCATTATACTGTAAGTTCAATGACAATCAACAATCAATCTATTCAGTTACTTAAATTAAAATATAATAATAGAATATTTAATAATAAACCAATGAGGAGATATCTTCAATCGGAGCTTAATAGAAATATCAGGTAGTCTAATTTTAAAAATTTACTAACGTATGCTATTTGTTTTCAGAGGCAACATTTGGCTAAAAAGGATAAATTTGCTATCAGAATACTCAAGATCTCTTGATTCATTCATCGGAGAACATATTCATCAAACGGATATAACTTGTTTAAATGGAAAATTGATTAAAATTAATAATAAAATCGAAACTTCTTTAAATAACTAGTCCTAACACGCAGGGATTTTAGGTGCTTCCCTTTTGTTCCTTTCGTAAATCTATCCTTCAAGTGGCATCCTGTAAAATCAATAACAACAAAGACAAGAAAATGATACAGTGACGTGACAAATCGTTAAGCAATAATTTACAAGGTCTTTCTATTTTGTTGCTGGTCTATAAAAGGGAAATTTCGACAGTTGGTTCAGAGGAAAGAATATCGATAACGCTGATAATCATACACTCTGTCAAATATGAATATTACTCACCTCAACAACTTTTCGTTGGATGATTTGTTGGGGTGTATTTTAAGAACCATAAATTGCATGTTGAATGACGAAATTAATGACTTGATTTTCAATTTTGTTGTAAAGTAAATTAAATTTAATGGGTTTCATATGGATAGTAGCTTTTTTCTGAAAGTTCCAACAAAGGTTTAAATGTGGCTTAAAATAAACATAAATAAAATAAATTGCATTTTATTATGTAACGAATATCAAAATGATTAATTCTAACACAGCTAGAAATAGTTTTTATGGCATAAATGTTTAGAATCGTAAAGTAGCAAACATGCAAAGCGAAGAAATTTTGTTTTAATTTGTATATCGTAGATATTGTGCATTATTATGAGCTATTCAACTATATTAAAGGTTTTAAAAATTGCTTGTGACTTCATTTTTTAAATTATTAAAATAATTTCAGCTAAGCAATCTTAACTCATAAAATATTTCATCCCTTTTTAATCTTAGCGTCTTTCGACTGATTAATTAGAAAGGCTTTATAGTGAAATAAGAAAATATGGTGAAATTTTATGGAAAAAAATATAAACCATAAAATGAAATCCAATAATGTAGAATGTGCAAGAAAATAATATATGTAATCAGTGCTTATGCATATTGTAAATATGTGCAGAATTATTTTGGTTGGTTCCCTTCATTAAATAAATAAAATATTTTTACAGAATCGAGTAATTCTTTAGTCTCATGCATGTGGTAAGTTTTTGAATAAAAAGCATAAATCTTACTATTGATATATGTGTTAGTTGAAACGATGATTGAATCAATGGCAAGTAAAGTATATTCTACTCCATCCGTCAATTGCGCACAAAAATAAATTATCATAATAAAAATAAGATTACATGGTATGAAAGATCAGTTGCGAACAATAGCACCTACAAATTATAAAAAATATAACTTTGTTGTAGATTTTGATCATGGCATCTTTGATTTGTTAGTACTTTTATAAATTAAAGAGTTTTCATTGGTTTTTGGTTTCGCTATTGATGATAGGTTTTCGCTATTGCTTTTTTATAGCTTTCATTTGCATTTTTCTGTTTTAATCTCAAACTACTATTTCACCTTTTAGAGTTTAACAGTGATTTGTTCCTTGGTGAAAATGCTGTGGTTGGAATTTTAATAATGTTTAACTCTATCATGCAATTTTTAAAAATCAGTTAAACTTTACTCACTTAAACCCATATATTTTTGACGTATCGTTGACAACTCTGACTCTTAAACTCCATCACCTAACCAAATATTCACTCCATGCTTTCACAAAGAAAAGAGATTCTATAAGTATATTTCACTGAAATTTTCCACGTTTCCTGCGAATTATAAGAACTTAGAGGAGTATCTTTTCAAATCAAAATGTTTAGGGAATGAATCAAAAACATATATTTTGGCGGTAATATATGTGTTGAAATCTTTTCTGCAGTCTCTGGCAAAAATAAGCTGCTTACAATAAATCACATTTACAGCAATGCAGAACCGAAACTGATGGAATGAAAACAAAGTGAAACGGCAAGACAATGCCAACTTGAAAATCGCATTTAGAATGTTAAAAATCTCATTTTTTTACTTACCTAACAGATGAATGGTCCAATAAAGGAATTCAAGTTAGAAAAATGAGGAAAATTTTCGGAAGTCCACAACATTCCTTTTTGGCTGCGAAGTAGAACGTAATTTTACTATTCACTTTTCAGAACTGGCGTGAGTAATGGGAGCTCCAGACGTGTCAAGAGACAAACTCTCAACCTCTGACATCTACGCTATTTATTCCCAAGAAGAAAGACGGGACCTCAACAGCTTTTCCTTTTTCAATCCTCTGCCGTTTCATCATTGCAAAGCCACAACCTAACATCCATGAAGTGCACCAAATAATAGAAATTGAGGAAATAAGAGCTAAAACAGAATTCTTACCATTTTTCCATCACAATCATTAATTGAACGGTTGCTTCGTTATAGTTTTTTATATATCATCCTATCGATGACTCGGTTTAAAAGGGCAATGAATAAAACAGATATTTTGTCAGTTAAACATATTTTTAATATGATATGCTAAACTTCTTTACCGAGAATGAAACAGCAATACATCTAAAGGCAGAGAGTGATGTAAACTACACAAACAGAGTGACATAAAATAGAGAGATGCATAATTGAACATAGACTGAGTAATATCTCAAAACTTTAGAATTTTTAATTGTTGGTATTTTGAAGTGGATCGTCGACATATAACCTAAAGCAAGGTAAAGGGAGAATTATAAATTTTTTTAGTCAGAATTGTACTAGCCCTCCATTTCGGGCAAAACTGACGGACTGTTTTATTCTTACACTTTCGTCTAGACAATGCAATTTATTGAAATTTATATTAAAATACTACAATAAACCCGAAATTTTAATTATAAAATGAATGCAATCCATGATATCGATTGGGAAAGATATTTTGTTAGACATTTTCAGTTATTATCATGTACTGTTACTCTAATGAAGGCTTTTTACTACCATTTATAATTGGTCATCGTGTTCGAGAGGGGCAATGCGTCTTTTAGCCTTCCAGCAAGCACGCGTACTCAGGAGATACTTACATAGTATATCGGATTACATATTTATATCGTTTTGTTTTACAAAAATAAATTTTTATTTATGTAATCTGTATTTATTAGCTTTAAACTAAACAAATATTATATAAATAAAAACGGCACTTACATTTATAAAAGAACGATATAAGTATAGAATGCTATGCACCAAAAGTATCTCCTGCATATGAGCGCTTGCTGGAAGTTAAATCCATTTCTTTGTTCAGGTACATGCATATCTATATATTAATACGTGAAGAAAAAACTTTGCACCCCTTTTTAAATACATTGCGCGCACGGAGGAGTGTGAGATTTGGCATAGTTAAAGTTCATGTGGAGAAGGAGTGCAGAAAGATGAAATTTATGTGTAATATGTGTTACAAATACATTAAATTAAATAAAATAAAAAAATATTGTTTACGTTCGTACACTGTAAAAAATTAGCGGAGTGAATTTGGAGTGAATGCGGAGTGGATGATTTGTATTGATTTAATCCTCCCGCAGTGAAATCCACTCCAAGAGGGAGTTTATTTAGATTATTTACAACAAAAACTCTTCGGAGTGAAATACAAAATGCGGATGATTTAAATCTGTTAATGTCAAACACATATTAGTCTGTGGTGAAACAGTCTCACAGTATAGGGAGTGTCTCTAAGGAATTTATGTATAGTATGTATTACTAATACATTAAATTAAATAAAATAAAACATTCATTGTTTACGTTCATACTGAATGTCAAACGCATAAAAGTCTGTGGTCAACAGTCGGACAACATTTATCTTTTTAATCCCCCGGTTTTTTTGTTTCAATAAAAAATATATAAAAAATACGAAGCACGTATTCTTTATTTAATTTTTTGCATTAATTTTTTATTTAAATTTTATATAATTTGAAAAAGATAGGCAAATTAACTATGTAGCCTTGGCGAAACCTGGCCAGTATAGCAATAAAAAAACCCAATGAAATGTCAAAAAACGCGTTATTGTTTTTTTTAAATATGACTTAGTCAAGCTATACCACATTTTTCCTATCGTTCGTATTTTTCAAATAAATAATTAATTTAATAATAATTCAATAAATAATTTTCGAAAATTAATGTATAATGACGTATTTGTACACGCTCGTAGCTGACGCAATAGAACAAAATTTAAAAAAAATTATATGCAATGATTATAGAGGTATACTCTTTGACAAAAGAACCTCAATAAAGTTAACTTAAAAATTTAATGAATTACGGTCGAATTTCGGCCGCTGGGCGACCTCTAGTATATCTTTAAATGACTATATAAATAATAAGTAGATAATAATATGTTCAATTATTTTAATGATTCACTCGTCATACAATAGGTAACATCACATTAATTACACTGGTGTAAGAAATTAAGAGAATTTGCAGACTTGGTCGATTATCTCTAGATCTACTGGACCGATTTTAATGAAATTTGATATGTACATACATTGATACAATACAAAACAAATAACCATTCAACAATTGTAATACACACGCATGATCGTGCGTAACACTCATTGGAGTCTGAAGTTAGGAAACAGCGGTTGAAGAATGAACAAACAAAATGGGTTAATAGGGGGTATGGTCCCCTCTTACAGATATACAGGCCTTGCAGCGTGACTTTATACTAGAAATAAGACAGTTTATCATTTCCTGTGGCAATTGGTCCCACTCGTTCAGCAACGCAGTTTTCATTTCCTGTATGGTTCTCGGAGGGGGTTGCGAGTTGCAATTGCCCCCCAGAGCGTCCCAGACATGCTCTATAGGGTTGAGGTCTGGAGATCTGGCTGGCCAATCCATCCGGCGAATATCCTCACTCTCTAGAAATTCGTCGACCAGAAGAGCTCTATGTGGCCTCGCGTTATCGTCCATTAAGATGAACTCAAGGCCAACTGCACCCTTGAAAACATAGCGCTCCAAGCGAACATAGGGCTCCAAGATCTCATCCCAATATCTCACACCAGTCACAGTGCCTCTTTCAAAGACATGGAGAGGTGTTCGGCCGTCCAAAATGATGCCTGCCCAGACCATTAAACCCCCTCCGCCATAATGGTCGATTTCGCTGACATTGGAGGGTAGGTAGCGGGTCCCTGGTTCTCTCCATATGAACATACTGCGAGAAGCGGTGTTTAGGCTGAACCGGGACTCATCAGTGAAGAGAACGGTCGCCCATTGATCCATACTCCAATCTCTGTGCTCTCTGCACCATGCTAAACGGACTCTCCTGTTCGTAGAAGTGAGCGGGACGCAAACAGCAGGTCTTCTTGCAAACAACCCTGTCTCATGAAGTCTTTTGGAAACTGTCACCCTTGATACACGGGTTCCTGTGGCTACATACAAGTCACGGGAGAGCTGATAAGCTGTAGCACCCCTGTTACGCCTCGCTATAATGGACAAATAACGATCTTCTGTGGCCGTGGTGGCTCTTGGACGACCTTGCTCAGGATTTCTCTCGATGGATCCGGTATCCTAGAACTGTTTCCATAAGTTGCACACGACGCTGGAAGTTAAATTGAACTCTCTACAAATCTGAACTCGAGATTGGCCTGCTTCTAGCCTCCCCACAATTCGCCACCTCATTCCATCATCTAAACGTTGGTGGTTACTCATTTCTACTGTTACAATTTGAATTTTACCGATTGCTGCAAAATAACACCAAGAAATTCGCCGAGGTGTGCTAGCGCACGAAATGCATCTTACCTTACACGCGCTTATCAAGCCTGTTTCTCTACTAGATCCACCTACACACATGTGTACGCTTACGTATTTGACGTACAAGATTTGCATTTTAGTCTAGAAGCAGTGGTTTTTCATTCAGTTCAGTTCTTTTCATGAAATTCGACAAAATATGCAAATTCTCTTAATTTATTTCACCAGTGTATCTAAGTTATTACTTCACAAACATATTCAAAATAATATAGAACTAAAACAACAATAACGATTCATTTAACAAATTTGTAACTGGTTTTATTCATTTTATTGTATATGATTTTAGAATAAATTTATAAACCTTTGACGAAAGAGAAAAAATATTCTCTGCTTTTTTATCCGTGTGGGATAGACTCTCCGAAAAATGAATAGCATTTAGTATTATTGTTGAACCATGCTATTTATCATGTACTTATTGTTTTTATAAAAGATTATAAAGTCTATGCACGGTCATTTTGTATTTCTTAATGATTTAATTAGTCTTCCTAAAAAGTTATATCTATATACAATGGTTAAGAATAAAAAATAGCAAAATTGCCTTTAACAATAAACATTTGTCAATTATTTTTTTTAGTTTTATTCAGTTAGAAATATCTCTCTGAAACATAATTTTAAGGCTTTCAGTACAAAACTTATCAAAATCTCTCCCGATAGGAAAGGGTAAACGATACAAAATAGATTCATATCGAAATCCCTCCGACCTAACACAAAGCCGTCCGATGTATCTGAGTGACGGTTGCTACAATATACCTCGAATACTGAGGCCGGAGTTCTAATGGCCACCACTGGCCACGACCCGACCCTTCCCGTAGGAAACCCGCACTATCACCATTAGAGAGTAAGCCCCAGCCATTATTGTACCCACCAGGGAAGGGAGAACTCGCTTACTTATCCGGCGGTTTCTCACCCACGTAATAGTTGTGCTGTCCCCCTCCGTGGGATGACTCAAAGTAGATGGATTCTTCAAGATTACCAAGATTGGAGTCTATAAAAAAAGGCTCTGTTTCACGTACAGTAACTTCCCAGTTGAGGATTTTTATTTTGAACAATTTATGTTGCTGTCTAATCATATGAGATTACTTAATCAACATTAACGCCACTGTATACCCCCGAGCTTGAAACCCAAAGGGTTCCCTGTCAGCTGGATGGGTATACATCGAAAGAAGTGCATACCGTTCTGCCAGAGGGAGATATGATTGACCTCCCATTTGTCCTTGCTTCCGTTAAGTTTTCCTGACAAACGTGTCATCTGTCCATTGGAAACTAAGCACAGGGCCCTTCTTGGATGAGTGTAGTTGTGCACATACAACCCTTAAGGGATATGGATTGGATTTAAAGGGCCAAAAGGCATAATTGAATGTTGAAAAGATGAATAATGTCTGGTTATGTTTAAGAAATGACACATTACAAAACACTTGATATGATATTGGTAAGAAAAAAATGGTATCTTAACATTGGGAAGGATAATAGATAAATAACACAACAAATCTAGGCTATATATAAGGAAAAAGAAAAACAAACTGAAACCTATGTATAAAAATATACAGTGTAAGAACAAAAAAAGAATAATAAAATAATAGGACTAAAACTCTTAAAAAAAGGAAACAATCATGAAAATTTGAACTAATAATAACATGGTGATGAAAATGCATTGAAATACTTAATAAACAAAGATAATACATGGAAAAGATTTTTTATAAATGTATAATGCTTGCATATTTTGAAATCATATATTTTGATTTTTTCCTGGAATTAATTTTATACATTTAAACTATTCTTCTTTCTAAAGCAGAAAGCAAAAATGTTAATTAATGAAAATTTATATTGAGTTTACTCTAAGAAGAACAAAATTAAACTTTTTAAATCTATTTCCTCATAAATGAACACTAATTTTATAAGTTCTAGCTCATAAATATATTTACAAGCTCTAGCTCATAAATACATTTTTATAATTTCAATAAATTTCTTAAGCAGTGTTTTTATTCCTGTAAAATGATATATATTAGTAATGATTAAAGGATATTCGTTTCTTAGTTTGCTATTATTTACTAAAATATTATAATATAAATTTTTCTTAAGAAATAGTGGGATATCTTTTCTAAGTGAATCACTCATCGAAAACCTAAAAATACTTTATTATTAATATTTATTTTCGAACCATCCATACAAGAAATTCTGCTACATCTCAAAAGAATTTTAGGTTTCTTTCGAAGGCAACGTCCAAGACTCGCTCATGTCTGGACCATGTTTATACTCATACACGTCAATCTTAATTATTTGCTCACCCTAGGGGAGGGTCAAATCATGATCATTGCAGATCTTGCCGTGTATTAGTAACAAGATATGTCTTTCAGCCGTATCATGGATATCGTGGCTTACCTCTATCTTATATGGAAGTGAATTTATCCCGTCTGTGATATGTAATAAACTGTAGTAGGTTGTCCCTTACTTCCAGTTATTGGTTACATATTTATAAGCAGCAGAAATCCTTTTACGTAATTTCGTTCGCAGGTGTAAGAAATCGTAAAGAACCTTATATATTCCCTAATATAAATGAATTGCTAGGCTAGTATAAACGATCTATGTCTTAAGAAACAGTTAATAAAGTGGAATTATTCGAAACTGTTAATACAAACAAGAAAATATTCATGAATAATCAGTAGCTTTTAGACCCTCCTTTTTTCAGTAAATAAAGAATATCGAGAGAATCACATGGCTTCTATTAAAAAATATGTTTAATCGTTCAACACTGCATACCTGCGGATTTATTCTTTAAGTGCTAATTAATTGGTAACTTTAGCTATGCTTTCATTTAAGGTATCCGACTGTGTTCGGAGACATTTTTTTGAAAAATAACATATATATTTTTAATGTTATTTTTCAACTGCATATGTTTTAAAACTATGAACATATTGTAAAATTAGGCTTTCAAAATAATATTTTTTTAAAAAAACTGAGAAATTTGAAGAAAAATGACTAAAATATTTGCCTTACCCTAACAGTCATACCCAAAATCATATTCTAAATATACATAAATCCTTGTAGGAGTACATTTTTATGACAGTTATCTGTGTTACGCTCTAAAATATTTCTTGTACTTGAAAATAGTTTTGAGATATAGCTGAACATAGTTACTAAACTGGTAATTTTTCATAAAAAATGCTTTTCGTTTATATTTAAGCACTTAAATATAATACTTGATTTTAAAATTGACCATAGTTTTTAGAGAAAAACAACAAGCATATTACAGAAAACAATCTCAGAAAATTTCATATCAATACTTCAATAACTTTTTTGAGAAATCATTGTTACGGTCGACAGTTTTCCTCAAAAATATCATTTCTCAGAAAACACATTTAAAGTTTCCATGCAACATAAAATAATGCTTACAGTTCGGTAATAAAACAGCTGTAACTACATTTGTAATTCACGTAGAGTAAAAAGTGAGACAGTTTTAGAAAGCTGGTTAGACAGGCTACAAAATTAAGTCATAAAAAGTTTTTCGATAATTTCATCAAAAACTACGATTTTAAACCAGTCGGATACCTTAAGTATGCAGGTATGAGAAAAAGAAAATTGCTTCAAAAACTATTCAAGTAGCTAGCTCTTGTTCATCTAGATACCCAGATTTAAAGTTTCTATGATGAAATAATAAAACATTGAAGAAAATAAAAACTGCATAGTTTCTTCAGGTTTTAACGAGACAAGAATCTTAACGTCAAGGTCAAGCCAATCGCAAGCCATGGAGATTGATAAGTTAGCTTATTTACAAATGACTGCCATAACTACGATTTTAACAGATGGTTACCCACCAATCTATACTATCCGTAATCTCTCAGTCATGAATTTATGATTTAATTATGCCTTCGGTCAAACCCGGATTAAGCCCTGTTGGGGACAATAAGCAATGTAAGTTTCGGGGCTCTCTGCCCCTGAAACCAGAAACAACTACAACTTCAAAAACCAGTTTTCTTATTGATTTTTATGTAATGTTTATATAAGTAGTTTTTAAATAAGAAATATTAGGACACTCTGAAAAAGCAAACATTTAATTATCATCATCTTAAAGAGAGTTGGTGTCAGTACCTCATCTGTAAAAAAATTAAATTTATAAGTATATTAATTTATAAGTATATTTTATTTATTTATTTATTAAAAGTTATAAATTTTATTAGCACAACCTAAATACTCCAATACGAAGTTTGCCATTTTGGTCAACTACGAAATAAACTGAACCACAATGATCAGAAAGCGAATTTGGAAATATGAAAAAATTCCTAAACACAGTGTTCTGAATTTTAAACGACAGTTGATCATAAATTGAATAAGTTCGAGAAGACAGATCTTAAAATAATACAAAACTAAAGCTCGAGACCTCGGGGCTACCTTAAATTTACGGGGTCTTTAGGCAGTTGCCTACTTTACAGGCCCTGCCTGCTTGACTAAATGTTGAAGAGATCTTCAATAGCTCTCTAACAACACGAAATAAATTATGGCAATTCTGGCATTTCAAGAATTACTGAATTCTGACCGGGGATAGAACCTGAAAATTCGGACGTTTAATGCCAGTGCTAAAATCCCTACGCTGCCGGAGTCGGTACAAATAATTGAAGTGCAGGTTGCAGCAAACAGACAAACTGTCGAGTTCAGTTGAATATTTAACCCTTTTGGCCCTAATGGACATACATGTCCGGTAGATTAAGACTTAATTCCCTAATGGGTAAATAACTCCCACATTTACATGAGTTTTACATCATTAAATTAAACTACTTTGTATAGTTAAATTTTAATCATGCAAAAGCCATGCCGAAAGGGTGAAGTGACTGATTTTTCCGAAATTTTCATGATAAAAAATTTCATGCATTGAAGAAAGAACTTAGATATTTAGTCGCTTAACAAGCAACAGCACCTATCTCAATTTTTTGAAATTTCAAAGAGGAAGAAAATACTCAATTTTTCGAGACCAATAACGAATATTTCTGATTTTTTTTTTCACATCAGGTAGGAATATGCTGTCTCATGTTCATATAGGATGTTAAAAAAATTCAGAAACATTCGTTATTGGTTGCGAAAAATTGAATATTTCCTTCTTCTTTGAAATTTCAAAAAATTGAGATAGGTGGTGTTGCTTGTTTAAGCGACGATTTACTAAAATGGGTAACTCATTCAAAGCATATTAAAATTGCCGGGAATTATGTCAGGACAAATTAAGTTCTCAAGGAAAGGTTTATCTTAGGCTTGTGTTAGGTGAGGAATCAATTGAAAGATAATAAATAGGTTAGTTTATTTTAATTATATTCAGGTACAATTTTGAAGCAAAAAGCTATTTTGGAACGGAACTCTTAATTTTGACCCATTGTCAAACGACGAGGACGACCGAGACCCCCTTCTCCAAACTTCAGCAGCAAGACAAAGCGAGGACGTTTGACACTCGAAGTTAAGTTTAACACTCTCACAATGAGCGAGGCAGTCTATAAGTTTCCTCTTAACAGCGAAAATGCCGGTCTGAGGCGGTTGTCTTCTTTTAAGGGGAGATGAGGTTCTGAGATCGTTTTAGAGATATGCGCAGTAGGGGGTCCAATTATCCTTGCCAATCACAGCCCATTTCCGTGCTCCTGAAGGGAAGGTTATAGCAGAGGGTGGGATGGTGAGTAAATGACCACCCAGGTGGGGAGAGTCCAATTCATGTCGTATCCACCCAAAAAGGCCCGGTTTTAAAGAGAATAGAAGGAAAAAGTCGCCTCGGTATTAAAGAGTTAAAGACAGATCAAATAGAAGCAGCAATACTTTGGCAGATGGTAGTGGGTAATATAAAACAGAATTAAAATAAATTTTAGTTCTTCATTCTTATTTTATTCATTATCTTCTTTTAAATTCAGAGAATATCAGCATGAACATTTTGATACGATATACTGCAACGAATATTCAAGTTTCAAATTATCGACAAAAGTTATTTTGCCACTTTATTTCAACAACATTAATTATATCTTATTTTAATACCACACATGAATTGAAATTCACTCAATGGTATATGAGTATATATAACAAGCGGTATAGAACGAAGGTAAGACGAAATAACAGGAAGTTTCACCTTTCAATGTCTATGGGATTGAAGATTGTAGACAGCAATATTAAAATTAAAACCTAATAAGAGGAAGGCTCTTCTCTTTCGGTATACTCAAGAAGTAGATGAAATTAATGCAATGTGTACGTTTCCTGAAATGTGTTCTTATTCAATTCTTGTTTACATATGTGTTTAATTACTGGTGCATAAAAATAATCATATAACTTCAATGAAAAGTGGTTTAAACTAAATCGTATTGGCAGCACGGTATTGAATAAAAGTTTGAAATAATAGATTAAAGCGGAGATCAATTTCTACCGCCTTTTGGGGATTACTTTGCTCTTGGGTAGCAAAATGAGTTTTCCTTCCACCGCGATAGATGATAAAATTTCCCAACTTTTGAAAAATTACGATTTAACTCAGAGTCGATTACTTCAATGTGGTTGAATGTAGATTCCAAACGGAAAAAATAGTTTCGAAGTTGAAAACACACTTTTTTTCTTGGCTTCAGAATTTTGATGGATTTCTCAATCCGTCAATCAAACGAGATAAAGAACAAACGAAACCTGAAATCAGATCGATGCATGGAACAAAGCAAAAAAAGGAATCTCTCTTGCTCAAAAACCAAAATCAATAAAGCATATCGATAGGGGCAGGTTATATGTATGTTTTTATTTTTCTCCATGAAGCTTCGATAGAGTAATCCATTTACTCTAAACTCAGTTTGACGGTTTGGGCATTTTTTTTACTTCTGTGGATATTAAATATTTTTTCATACAATATATGATAAAGTACAATATTTGTACAGGGTAAGCAATGTAGAATGAATTGAGATTGCTGTTTCAGAATTATTTTAGAGCTTTAACTCAACTGTAACTCTAAAATTCGTAGCTGGAGATAGCATCAAATGCATGTAATGATTTAAAATTTTTTATCTTTTTTGAAATTGAATATTTTAATGCCTATTTTATAATTATAAACGAATTACTTCTACTTCAATCGTATACAAATCCACTTCTTCTTTAAATTACAAAATCACGAGATCTTCGGGACTTCCCCGTTTTCTCAACAGTAAAAAAATGCATGACTGCCGCCATCTTTACCTCTGGTCATGGATTTGGATTTAATTGCGATTGGGGGATTTGGGGTAGATTCATACGCGGGAACATTGATAGAGTTCTTAAATTTTGATGATTGGAATGGCTCAAGATGTCCATATCCCTTCATATATATGCCACTGTAACCCCTTAGCACACGGCAGATTTTTCGGCCATGGTAAGTCAAAAATTATTTTACAAATGAATCCAACCGATAATCTTTTAGTCGAAATAAATTTTACTCCAAGTATGTGCTGTGTGATTTATTTCACTAATTACTTTTTCCTGCCAGGGAATATACTCCAAAAGTAGGAAAAAACATTTATTTTTGTGAACTATATTAAGTTTGGAGGTTTTATAGCGATGATTTTGCGTGACCCCTTGTTTTAAGTAAAAGCGTCTCTTGGGGCAGATTGATACAGTTGACTCCGGGGCACATTGATACGCGTCTTCTGTGTGTATCAATGCGCCTTAACAGAAACTACTTTGCAAAATCGTCTTCAGAAATAGAAAAAACTCAAAAATGAAATATATAAAATAAACACACAATTAAGTATTTGTTTTAAACAATCAACAGAGCTTCAATTTCATTGCAAAAATGAAAAGTATTGTTGTAAATTCGGTTTAAAATATTTTTTACGAATTTATTAAAATTGAAAAAAAAAATGTACGGAAACTTAATTAATATTATCGGAAAGATAATTTTTTGTATTTTCAGATGGTGTAAAACATTTTTTGTGCTATATTATTTTACTAAGTCATCAAGGGAGAACGAGAAAATATCCCTTAATTTTCAATTAATTAAAATTTCCCACACTCCTTACATTCCCTCCCTCCAATGTATTTTTAGACAAACACACACATACACACACATTCTCCTATATTAATTGTAGAGATAAATAATTTTCTGAGTCATTATTGCTTCATTTTTCCAGTCTCATTAAAAATGTTGAATTTTGATTAAAATAAAATACTTTGACACTTTGATAAACTTTTAAACCTTGATTTGGAATATAAATTGTATTGATAAAACACCTTTTGTTTTAATTCCAGACCTATTAATCACCAATATTTTCTCTCTCTCGATATTCTTTTTATTTCGTATCAATGCACCCGTTGTATGGGGCAGATTGATACAAATCCATTTTTAGGAAAAAATTGTAATAAATATGTTATTATTTCATTTAAGACCAAAACTCGATTGAAATAGTATATTAGTTTAAGGAATGCATGGATATAGTGCATTAGGTCTAATTATTTCCTTCGGTAAAATCATTTTTTAGCTTTTCCAAAAAAGTGTATCATTGTAATAATAAGTAACCTTAATTGTCGTAATAAGAACTTGAATGTTTTTGCAATAAATATTAGTTCTAATTATTTCCGATGGTGAAATAATTTTTTAGCTTTCCAAAAAATAGTGTATCAATGTCCCCGTGTTTCCCCTACGTTATCTATTTGATGTAATGCACATCACAATCTTTAAGTCAAATGAATAAATAGAAATTGGATCAACTATTGCTTACTTCATTTCATGATGCTTGCTTACACCTCACCTAAAGAATAATGTAATATGAATATATGTATAATCTAGAAATTATACCTGTCTTTAAATGACTCTTCTTAAATGAAATATAATTAACACATCTCATTCATGCTGAAGAGGAAGATCATTTAACGAAGAATAGAAAAAATAACCACACCGCTCAAAACTATAATGTATCTCTGGAAAAAAACCACTATCTTTTTAATTTTTATAGCAAAAAATAGATTATAATAAAAAAAGTGTAATTTGTGTGTTAGCGATAATTACCTGAAAATTCTGCAAAGATACATATTATAATCAATTATTAGCTGCACTACGAAAAATAAAAGCATGTCATGTCAAATCTTAAGGAAAAGTCAAATGAGAAAACTTTGTTAATAAAATTTTAAATCATTAATTATTAAAAATATTGCCTGAAATAGCTTTCAAGAGCGTCCCAAGAAAATAAGTTAGTCACTTTTTCCTAAAAATGTTGCAGTAAGATAGTAATTAAAATACAACGATATAGAGAGCACGCATTAAGTTGCATTTATTGTGCATAATATTAGAGAATTAATGGTACTATATATGACTGCATGTATTAGCGTAATCATTTGGATTTCTGTAACAGAATTCAACTAATAATATGAAAAATCCGTAAGTTGATCGAAAAATGAATTAAAATTTGGATAACTTCCATTCACATTCGACAAAAATAAAATTTTGAATTAATATATTTTTCTTTTCTTGTAATCGATATCTAATATCCATAAACGCAGGTTAATTTTGAATGAAAAATATTAGCTGCTCCTACAAAACTCCATAACAAAATCTTTTTCCACTAACTTATAAAATACTTGTAGATATTTAGAATTCTTAAAAAAACATAAAAAAAACTGAAAGAAAAACTGAAATTTTCATTATTACTATAATAAGAAGTGCTTACAAGAGCTAAGCTATATTTATTTAGTGATTAATCTTGTTTGCTTAAAAGTGTTTTCTTTTCTTAAGTCAGCAGAATGGGTGACGCAGAATATTTACCTCTTTGTAAATCATAACTGTTGACATGAGAGCCAAAAGATCAGCGAAATTTATAATGCTATTTCTAAACTTTGACTTTAGAAAATTATTTATACGCTTTAAAATTGAAATTAATTAATTAATAATAAATATATGAGCTGATAATAAGACAGGTCTTTTCAGGTTAACATCAAGAATGTGATATTTGACTTAAATTAGGTTATTAATAAATGAATAATGACTGACATTCCATAAATTTATGAGGAATTTCGTCTACGTTCAGAAAATTTTAATTTAAAAATTAAATTTTCGTAAAAAGCTTTAATAACAGGTAAATGCATTAGGTACGTAACAAATTTCAATTTTATCAAATTTTATCAAATTCCAAGTTTTCCATCTGTAAGATTAATAAAAAGGAGAAACATGGCAATCATTGAGGGTCAAACAAGTATTTTGTAGCGAGTGGCGTTAGTGTAGTCATTTTAACTGCTTATTGAATTAAATTTATTCGGTTGCATCTCTTGAGTTGTCTTGAGCGAGTATATGCAGATTAATACGCTCTTGACTAGATTTCTAACGAAAGATTAGGTGACGCAAGGCTACAACATCTTCAATACATTTCAGTGAAAGGTATTCCATAATTAATGAGCTTAATCAGTATTTAAAGTGCCATTTGCAGGCATGATAGGAAATACTAAATAATCATGAGCTGCATTTTGTTCTTCGTTTTGGCGCTTGTATTCTGATCATAGCAAGATTAACCCTCAGATAATTGCGTATTGTTGTCACCATTATTATACATGTATTAACAAGTTGGGGTTTGTTGTCATTGCTATTGTACATGAATTTTGGTTATTTGTATAGAGGAACAAAAGTGTACAACCCTTGCATATCTTCTAATGAAAAGGAATTAATTAAAAATATTATGCAGGTGATAGTCCATCATCCCTTTTATATCTACTATCAAGAGATATGAATGTAAAGCTTTGTTGAAATAAATTATATAAATAAAGGTTAGGCTCTAAATCCATCAAATATTGCATTTCTATTATTTATATAGGTGAGACTCAAATGGCTCATGAATTTTATTTCAGTCAAAATCTCTAGACAACCTTCAATAGGAAACTTTGCTCAACGTTGAAAGGTGAAAGCATAACTGAGAAACCCTTGATGAAAAGCAAATATATTGCAAGGTAATGAAGGCAGATAATGACAAAATTCTAAATGCACATAATATCATGAAGAAAAGGTGCATATTTTGTAACTGACTTTAAGCAGTACGTTCATACTTGTTTCCTATTTTAGGTTAAATGATAATTTGATCACTGTTTAATTTTTCGTCAGGATACATTTTTGTACCATGTGTCACACAAAGCCATCATTTTTAGAAATCTCACTAAAATGAAAGATCAAAGCACTTAAGAATTCATAAATGGATATCTTTTGTAACCTCATCAACTCACAAAGTAATGCTTCTGGACTCTGAATGATAATAAATTAAATCTGTTTGAGAAACAATTTGAACGTCATTCAAGTTCAGTCATGGCATAAAATAAGTTCTAAACCAGCCTAACATCACGCTATTCACAGCACAAAGCTTAATAAACTTTTATGAAACTATTGCTAAATAACTTTCTTTAAATTAATGATTGATAAATAGTTTTACAACCTAATGATTTATAAACATTCATTCATAAAATTTTGCTTGATCCATGCAACTAGCTTGGACCTATTAACACCTAACGATGATTGCATAATTGTGATTATCAGTTACAATATGTTATCTATGTTATTTTCTTATAATAAAGTTCGCACAATTAAGAGAAAATTTAGTAAAGTAATATTCGTATTTGCGAAATGTTTGCATCCATATATGGAAAAATCCAAACTATAAACAAGGATTTTTAGCCATTGTAAAGGATCATGCAAATGAACAGATGAAATCTTTAACAATAATATTTTATTTTCCGAAACAGGTAAATGCCATGAAAATGTATGTTTATTCTGTAAATCTTCTTTAAAATATTTGCAAAGGAAAAAATTCTATTGGAATAGCATTTATATCTGATATAAAAGAAAAGTCAGAGCAGAAATTTATCACATACATCTATTATAAGCACTCTTAAATTTTTGCTAAATAAATGCTTAAAGGAATAGACCGTTTTCCTAAGATCCTCTGTCTATTTTTTATAAATTACTTTATTCAGCTAAAAGTGGAGGTAAGACGAAAATTCTTGGTCAATGAATTTTTTGACGATTTTTAACGTACTTAAGTAAACTTATTTATTTCAAAAAGTGAACATTTATTGGAGACTTTTATCGCGATATAGATTAAATCCTTGTAGTCTTCGCCAGGTTATCGACACATTTATTTTCCCATAACTAGCGAGATAACGATGAACTCCTAGCATGAGAGAACATTATTGAAATTCAATATTCTGTTACCTACTGATAACGTATTTTATGAACCGATGTTTTTATACTACGTAGAAGGAAGCATATTTTACCCTCGGCTTCCGTTATGCGTTATAGTTGAATTTTATAAATAAAATATGAGGGATTGAGAACTTTCTCTTATTATTGCATGCATTATGTGTATTTGAATTTTAATTTTGGTAATTTTAAGCTCAAATGTGCAATTAATATCTTAATATGAAGTAAATTTATGAACTTAATAATTTCTTAGATAACTGAAGAATAATTGTTTGCTGTTAATGTGTTGGTATATAATTTGATGATAATAATTATATCAGATACAATTTGAAGTGTCATTAAATCGTTCCTGGTGTACGTTTTTCATTCAAAGTTTATCTAAATTTTGTGAATAGAATATGAGAAATCATGAGAATTTTGCCTTTCTTTTTATAATTACCTTTGATGCTTTTAATAAAAATATAATTTTGTAAATTTAAGGTTTAAACATAAAATTAATATTTTAGCACAAACATGAAAGTAAGAACTTTGAAGAGTTTCTACAGTAGGAAATCATCTTTAACCTTGCTGAAGTGCAATTTGTGACAAGAATGGCTTCATGTTATTGATTTATTATATTAATTTTTGTTTAGTAGCTTATCATTAGGTTATTAAATAAAACAACATCACAGTGAGAATTGCATTCAAGTAACACAGCAACACATGTTTTAACATGGTACTCATTCAGCTACCACGCCATCCTAATATCAGAACTCTTCATCAACAATTATTCAAAGCAGCTAAGTCGGGGGCTTTGGTTGAAATGAGATTTCGTGTGGGATCCTTTCATCAAAAGTTACAATTTTGCTACTATCAGCTCCAATTCGAAGATATGTTTCACGGATATTTTTAACATCAGATAAGCAATTGTGATGATTGCAGTATGAATTTATTATGCGAGTTGAATTTCATTTTCTTGTTATATTTTGCATATGAAATAATAAAATAGAAATTCGCTAACATATCCAGTTTTTCACAAACGAGAGCAAATTTCTCTAGCAATATTTACAAATGATCTTATCAAATCAACTACAGATCTCAAATTACCTGAAGACAAGGTCATTTAAATATTTGCATTTTTAACCTTTATAAGGCAGTGGTAAGTATACTTACCAAAAAATTCTTCACCTTTTAAATGCAGTTTTTAATTTTGGCGTAAGTTTTCGCAAAATGTTTCAAAAAAACAAAAATCTAGATGTTCCGATTTCTGATCTCGACCATAATGAAGTGTCTTGACTTGCTAATTAATTAATAATTAAAAACGCAATGCCATCCAATAAGCTAAATGAATTTCTTTTTTTAAATTAATCTCAATCCCAAAGTTATTTTATTATATCACTGCTAGAAAAAATGGGCCTTTAAAGGGTTAAATAATTTTTATCGGGAAGATAAACTTAACTGGGGAAGAAAGCTGGAGCATGTATTTTATAAAGTCGTTTATCTTCAAATACATGAAGAGAATTTTTTTGCTCCAGAATAGTAAGCATACCAGAACGTCAAATACGAAAATTTCTAAAGCCTCCTGCTCTATATGAATCAATGCCTTTCATTATAGTTTAATATTCATTATAGTTTTTTTCAACTATAATGACGATATATAGATGCAGTGCCAGAAAAAGATTTTCTTCTGCTTAAAGGTTAGTGTAAAACAAGTTCCAGTAAACCATTAGAACTTCACTGTCACTGCCGAAATAATATGTTTGTCTCCTAATCAATCTCCAAGTAGATAATTTTAATACTCTGTCCTATTGCATCAGCCAATGAATGATGACAATATTTTTTCTAATGTTGGAGAACAAGAAAGAACTTTCCTGTTTTATTGCCAGAATCTCTATTTTAAAAAGCTTTTTGAGATTTCTTCCATCCGAAATCTAAAGGTTAACTTATTCTTTGATAAGTTGAGATTTATTTTTCGACAAGAAAACTTTCATCAAAACTTGTTAAGTAACATCTTCAAACTACGTTTTTAAATACAGAATTTTGAAATGTTGTCTTTCATGAAACGATTTTGATTTTTCTGATCTTTAGTTTAGAAGAGGAAACAACAGGTATCAAAATAATATACTCTTTGAGCTCATAGAAATACACCTAAACTGTGAATGTATGTCATTACGTAACACAATGAAGACATGGCTATAGGAGAAATACACGATTTCAGCGCGGTCGAACCAGAATAATTTAGCATTTTGCATCATTATTTTGTTGAAATTCGTTAAGAAAACATTCAGATGGCCCATGTGAGCACAATTAATCGCACGGTGCAAGGGATTATGGGATTAAGGCCATGATATATTCCTGCCTAGAGACGAATCAAGACATTTCGATCGAATTTAGTGCCTGATGGCAATCCAAAAATTCTAATCTGACGCTGGGTAACAGCACATCCATTTCCACCCATACTGTAATGAATTTATTTGAATTGAGTGAGAGGCCTAAAGATATTTGCAAATTTTGATTTAATACCTTGTGACTATTTTCGTGTGGGGAAATACGAACAGCAAACTCTGCGTTCTCTTGTTTATTTAGCAAATTTGAAACAAATCACCACAGCGATTCCAGGGACACCTTCATTGCGTTTCCTTAAGACAGAAATAGATTATTGGATGTGTATGCATTTCACAAAATAAGAGTAAGTTCAAAAAATTCACATTCTTGCAGTTTCCTTCACACCCTTTAAAACGGTTCAGAGATATTGTTTAACAGTGCCATAGAAAAACATAAATTATATTATTTTTTAGAATTTGTGGAAGCTGTGTTTTTTCTTTAATTACAATGCATTCCCTCTGTCCTAAAAAGTAGTAGCAAGTGAATATTTAAACGGGAATTTTTGGCGAATGCAGCTGTAAGTTATGTTGTAGAGCAAAACTGCGAAGCCTTCAATCAAAATCAATGTTTCATGACACCTGTCATTTGTTCTGACACATCTTTCCATTTTTAGGTTAACCTAATTATTACAAATTATAATTATTTTTCTAATTTCATTCGCTGATCGAAATCAATTGTTTTATTTCAGTTGAATATCAACCCATTGTAAACGTAAGACGAAAAAAGAGAGTTTTCAAGCAAAGATCGAGATGTGATTGTTCAGTTTTTGATGCACCAAAAGAAAACCAAAAAGTTGCAGAAAGGTTCAATTACATCAGTTGTAAAACAATTTAAGTGTAACAGAATGACCTATGATGAATGAAACGACTTGAATACTCAAAATAAAAATTAGGAGTAATATTTTTAATTTATATCTAATTTTTTGATAATAAATGTTGCGTCCTATGTTTATTTTCTTTTGCTACTATTATTATGGGATAAATTAAATTCATTAACTGCTACTATTATTATGGGACAGAGGTAGTATAATATTTAAATATAACATAAATATTCAAGAAATTTTGATAATTGTTGATAAATAATGGAGAAGACATTATATTTTTGCTATGTAACCCGAAATGAAATGCTAGAAAGAAAATAACAGTAGACACAGTGTACTGTAATATGCTGCTATAAATAATACTTTGAATGAACACAAATTAAACTCTTGGACAAAATTAAGCTATTCTGAAGTGAATGATACAGTATTTTTACTCTATTGACTTAGTGGAAGACGAATTTGTTTTAAATCTTTAATGCAATCTTGCTTCAAAATATATAAAGCATGGACAGCATTTGATTATGTAGTATACTAAGAAGCTGAAACAAAGATCCTCGGTCCACTACGACATAACATAACGCAGCCTCCTTTCCACGTACCTAGAGTCCTTATGATTCATTATGAGCGGTTTGAATGGACAGAAAGTGGAAGCATACTGAGACCACCAAGCAACTATACTCAAAACAAGGGAATGGTCAGTACCGTTGAGTATACTGTATGAGATGGATGACAAACACAATTTGGAAAAATGTTATTGAACAACAACGCGGTAAAATAGCTAAAGTATGAAATTGAGCATGGCAAGTGATATTACATAAGAAACTTTTAAACAAAAAGAAGAAAAAAATCTTTCTAAATACAAGGTCCACTACGAGAGAAGAGTATAACGCGTTCGTCCTGACCAACTTAAAGTACAATATTTTTCTAGGCATTTTATTCGCAAAAAGTTTCAAAGAAGTTGACCACACACGTCTTGTCGGGGGAATACAAAATAATAGAAATTTTTGACTTTCGCTCGACATCTGCAAGAAAGGCACAGCGGGAAATATTATTCGTGACTAGATTACTAGAGGGAACAAAAGGGGAATATAAAAGATATATTTTTCTAAAAGAAGGTGACTTCTTAAATCAAATCAATGAAAAGTTCGCTGAAGGAATCTGTGAATAATGGTTACGAAACTGAAACAGTACAGACGGATATGGAACAAAAAAGTTAATCATATGCTAAATAAGTAGTAATAATAAGTAAAAATAATGCACATGAAACTAGAGGTAGATGTAAATAAGTTTCTATTTTGTTGTTTATTAAAGCCACTTATAGATGGTCCTCAATAAAATATGAAGAATAAGGGAAATGCTTATAAACTTACAACTTTCGCAAAAGTTACAAAATCTGCAGAGCATGATGTTTTAGACAATTAAAAGATACAGTTAACGGAGGCAAGTACCAAATGAGAAATTGAGTAGGGGAAGATGGGGTAGTTTGGTAAGCGGAAACATTGATAGAGTTCTTAAATTTAAATGATTGGAATGGATCAAGATGTTCATATACCCTCATAAATATGCCACTGTAACCCTTAGCACACGGTATATTTTTCGGTCATGTTAAGTCGAAAGTTAATTTACCAATGAATAAAACCGCTAATCTTCTAATCGAAGTACATTTTACTTGAAGTACGTGTTGTGTGATTTCTTTCACTAATTACGTATTCCTGCCAGAGATTCTACTCCAAAGGTAGGAAAAATTATTTATATTAAATTAGCACAACTATATTAAGTTTTGAGATTTTTAGCGTTTATTTTGCGTGACCACGTGTTTTAAGTAAAAAAATCTCTTGTGGCAGATTGATACAATCGACTACGAGGCATATTGATACGCGTCTTCTGTGTGTATCAATGCGTCTTAACAGCAACTACTTTGCAAAATCGTCTTCAGAAATAGAAAAAACTCAAAAATGAAATATCTAAGAGAAACACACAATTAAGTATTTGTTTTAAACAATGAACACGGTTTAAATTTCATTGCACAAATGAAAAGCATTGTTGTAAATTAGGTTCAAAATATTTTTTACGAATTTATTAAAATTGGAAAAAAATGTACGGAAACTTAATTAATATCATCGAAAATATAATTTTTTGTATTTTCAGATGGTGTGAAAATTATTTTTGTGCTATATTATTTTCGTAAGTCATCAGGGAAGAACGCGAGAATTTCCCTTATTTTTTAATTAATTAAAATTTCCAAAAACGGCTTCGAGGCTCACATTCCCTCCCCCTTTTATATTTTTAGACACACACACACATTCTCCTTTCTTATTTGTGGAGATAAATTATTTTCTGAGGCATTATTGTTTCATTTTTCCAGTCTCATTAAAAATGTTGAATTTTGATTAAAATAAAAGTTTGTACTTTGTTAAACTTTTAAGTCTTGATTTGGAATATAAAGTTTTAACACAACTTTTTTTTTATCCCAGACATATTAACCATCATTATTTTCAATATTTCCGTGTATATCAATGTGCCATTGTATGGGGCAGATTGATACAAATCCATTTTTAGGAAAAAAGTGTAATAAATATTTTATTATTTCATTTACGACCAAAACTCGACTGAAATCCTATATTAGATTAAGAAATTCATAAATATAGGGTATTAGATCTAATTATTTCTGTTGGCAAAATCATTTTTTAGCATTCCAAAAAAAATGTATCATTGTAATAATAAGTAACCCTAATTGTAA
Organism: Araneus ventricosus; assembly: GCA_013235015.1. Lineage (NCBI taxonomy): Eukaryota > Metazoa > Arthropoda > Arachnida > Araneae > Araneidae > Araneus > Araneus ventricosus. Next base: position 352,053 of record BGPR01000906.1, read on the forward strand.
TAATAAGAACTTGATTGTTTAGTGCGGGTCACTATTATTCCATTTTAATTCTTAAATTCATTTGAAATATAATAGATAGATAGATAACAGATAGATTCATGAGAAATAATTAGAAAGAAATACATGCAATGGAAAGTTTGGATTCATTTTTCTATGATGATTAAAGTAAGTCTAATAATACAGTGATTTAAGAAATTAAGGTTGATCGAATCTCATCATCTCATTAAAGTCATCTTCCTCTAAAAAAGTGAGTTTATTCGTCGATAACTTGCAAAACATTAATGAAGAAATTAGGAACTAATGAATATTGTGAAATAGAAATTCTAACTGCGATCTAAAAAGTCTTTAGAAAACATTTGCCGAATTTTTGCTGAATTCCTTCAATGGTTTTAAAATTTTAATAAGAAGGTAGATTAATGCCTAATGATGGAGGTTTTTTGAGCAAATTCCTGTTCATTTTTTAGAAATCTTGGTGACGTCTGATTTCGCAAACTAATTAGTTTTGAGTTTTCACTTTTCAATAAGCGTACTTAAAAAAATTCACATCAGAAATTAAGAATTTGAAATCCACTAATTAATTTAATGAGATTTTAACTAAGCAGTAAAAATGATTTCATTTTAATTAATTTTTTATGAGAGGAAAAAATTATTTAAGATTGAATTTGCTTTATCATTAAATAATTAATATATCAGATTTCCTGTGTATTGAGAAATATTCGAATAAAAAAATTCCTCATACTTCTAGGGAAGTAAAGAAATTGTAACTTCGGAATTAATTTTCTTACAGAAAAATCTCATACTTTAAATGTCTTTTAATATTTTTTTGTTGTTAATAAATCAGAGTGGTAGTTTTAAGGCTTGCAATTAAATATAATTCCGCAAGAAAAAAAATTAAAAACTTTTTAAATATGTTTTATGAATAAATGTTCATCTATCAAATATATTAAAATGTTGGAAATTTAAAGTGTATAGTAAGAAAATTGCTCGAATCATCTTTGAAGATTTAAGACATTTTCAACATTATGTGATTGTTCATATTATTTTATTCGTACGTTCGAATATGTTGCACACACAACAGTATTCGCAACAAATTGTACAAAAAGAGAGTATCTCCCTTTATGTTATATTAAAAGTAATCTGTAATTTAAATTTTATATAAATCGTTCTACAAAAATAATCTTCTGCGGGAGTTTTGAAAATAAGTCTTTTGCTAAAAATACAATCATTCTTCAAGTTTTTTGGCCCATCTTATTTTTAATTTTTAAGCTTGTGTCTATCCGTAATATGAAGAAAATAATACAAAAGAAAAACTAATTATTATTCCGAATCTAATTTCATCTTTAAAATAAGCAGTTTTATCAAGTTTCAAATTGTGCAAAAAAAAGAAAGAAGAAACTACTCCTAAATTAGAATGTTTTTGATCATTGAAGTTTTTAAACAATTATTTGTAAATGTTGCGCATCGAAGGCCATTGCTGAATGCGTAAAATTACTTTCGAAATACAAACACTTTCATCGTGAATTTCATGGAAGAAATGATATCATTTTCTCACAATTCATCTTAAGTATTCCCAGTTTTAACCTGTAGATTGCTGGTGGGCGAAATCTGAAAAAAATTTGTTTAAAATCAGAATTTCTCAGAAGAAATAGGAAAAGGCTTCCTCCTCACCCTCCTTTTCAATTACATTGTGAGATAATATCTATGACCTGGTTCAAAAACTCGAGGGGTTACATATTCTTGTTATCTTCAGTTATTAGCAATGAATTTGTTCATCATACCATTTGGTTCTCCACTGGGGGCACCACAAGTGCGTGGGTGAGAAGCCACCGCAGAAGTAAGCAGGGTCTCGATTTCCTGGTGAGTTTAATAATGGCTTGGGTTTCTCCACTGCTAGTGATAGTGCATGACTCCTATAGGAGGGGTCGGGCCGTGGCCGGTGATGCTACTAGGATTCCGACCTCATCACTCGAGCTATTGCAGTGACTGTTATTCAGATGCACAGGGCGGCTTCGCGCCAAGTCGGGGTGATTTCGATATAAATTACACATTTGGTGATGAAATAAGGCAGGCTAATTAAACTATCTACTGAGTGATTAGAGATGATTTGCGTGGGAATTAAATCCTTATGGCTTTGTGGAACAGCATTTACACCAACCTATACTCATAAAAAATTCCATTGGCACATGCAATCCCCAAAGGAAAATGTCAGAACTTCGTTGGTGGCGAATATTATACAGGATGTTCGGATACAGCCGAGCAAATTCTGTACAACGATAATTCACGTTATGAGTGTATAAAATTTTTCAAAAGGGCATTACCTCTGCGACGCATAATTTTCGAGAAAAATGCAAAAGGAAAAGTATGACACCACATCCGGGACAAGAAAAATAAGCTTAAATAGAAGCAGGAATAACGGAACTTATACATCTTATGGTTTTTGCATAAGCAGTTGCTCAACAACACCACCGCACATTTTGAGGCATGTGCGTCCACGCCGTACTGTGGCTAACTACACACGATTAAACACCCTAGAGTCTACGGACACTGGTGGACAAATGCTAAGGACCATTTTTAAGATTTCGAAAAATTTAAACTTAATAGGAATACAATGGTTCACAATCAGTTGCGGAGACTCGTGGGACATACAATCGTCGGAACTCACATTTACAGCGAAGATTCGGTCGCTAGGACATTTAGGGGACCGTCCACAAATTGATGAAGAAATGTCCTAGTAACTGTCCTAGTTTATACTGTTCTCTTCACTTCTAAATTTTTCGAAATCTTAAAAATGATTCTTATCATTTGTCCACCAGTGTAAGTGTAGGCAGCATACAGGCGAGTGACTAAGTCACTTTCTGAAGTAACTGGGGTTCGATACACCAATTCCTTTAGATGTACTCATAGGAAAAATTCCAAAGGAGTCAGATCTGGTGCTCTTGGTGGCAAGTTGTTCATCAAGTTTGACAATTTCGTGGTATTCAAGCAGTGGAAAATCCAGGATTTGGTTCGGGGGGCCCCGCCCGAGGTATAAAGAATTTTGTATCGTCGTGGCGGATGTCAAACCTTATGGCTTATGTAAACAACAACACTTTAACTTTACAGACTTTACTCACCTGACAATAAGAATCATAAGGAACACTACAATACTTTCGATAATTTATATAAAACACAATGAAATAACTAGCAAGAACATGTTTTTCACCGCGTCAACTCTACAAATATGAGTGGAATGACTACAAAAGTAGGAAAATTTTCGAGCTTGTCAAAAGCCAGGAAGAAATTTTGTCACTTTTTTTCAAAAATGGAGATTAAGAAAAAACAGCTGTAGTGATTTTAAATAAAATAAAGAATTCTGGTTTAGCTCTGGGTGGGTGCTGCAGCCCCATAACCCCCCTGGATTCGCCACTTTGTTCAAGAAAACTTATTTTCCTTACACCGGATGTGACGTCATACTTTGTATTTTGAATTTTTCTCGAAACCTTTGCATCGTGGATGTGTGGTTCTTTGGGCAACTTTTATGTACTTAGATCGATGATTATCATTCTGCACAGTTTATCCGGTGACATCCTGTTTGCCTCATATTAGCCGCTGAGATCTTTCAGATCAAATGCTCCTTTACTATCAACAAAGTCTTCATTTTTTATAATTAAATGACTGAAATATATTTATATTTGTAAAGGTTATTTTATTTTCAGAATGCTGCAGAAGTATCTTTCAGAGATTTCTTGCAAATTCTTCACATCGCGAAGATAGTACATTTTAGAGGCCATCGTAAAACTAGAAAAATATTAGTAGCATTTGTCGCGCAGATTTTAAATAATCATTTTCGATTTCTAAAGGAAATCCATTCACCACATTCAATTCATTTTGTATCAAACAGTTGTAATTGAATTCAACTTGAAATATGTTAATAAAAGTAAACAGAAAAAACATGCGACTTTAGCGTTCTGAATGATCGGAATTGTGGTTTCTGGCCTTTGACTATGTGTGATTAAAACGAAAACATAGTTAATCCTCGCTTCTCCAAGATCTATGAAAATTGCTAAAAGGAAGAGAATGTATGTATAATTAACTGCATCAAATTTAAAAAAAAAGGAAAACTAGGAAATAATATTAAGTAGGAAAATAATACTAAAATAGAAAGATCTTAATGGATGAATATTTTCATATTTCATATTTTCTATATGATGGGGCACTAAAACTTTTATTCAATGCTCAAATTTTTACACAATCAATATTTTACACAATCAATAATTGTTTGAATGAGCAGTAGCAAAATAATCATTATCCGCGCTTCATAGAAAAGTGATGTGTATCTAAAATTAATTTAAAATTATCTTCAAGTTCCGGGAAAATTCATTTTCTTCAGTTCGCCGGAAGATAGGTTCTTTTTTTCCAATATCAAAGAACTGACTTACATCGACAAGGTTGTGATAGGGTTTTAGAATAAGCAGTTATCTGGACGTTAGAAGGCCTGGGGCAGTTTTATTTTCTGACCACAATATCCAACTCATCTCAACTTTTCCGTCGGAAAATACTCCGTTTACTTTACTAGACGATATGCCTACAGACAGAATCACTTTGAAGGACAGGAAGATTTCAATTTAATCAACAGGCGTCGAAAAATATTTTGTACGAACTTTAATGTTGTATTGATCTTTGAGAAAATTTTTCAACGGCTCAGAAGAGAGCTCCGTTCTTTAGGAATTAATGCATATAGGCAAAATTTATTATGTTAAAAGGAACTTTCGCTTAGATGTATGCTACTACAATTTTTTATACATCGCTCACTTAGATAAAGAATACGAAATTTTACGGGTTTTCCTTTATTTGCATCGATTATTTCAAATCACATCATCGTTCAGGCAGAAGTCTCTAAGCCCAAAACTATAGTTTCGAGATGTGGTCAGTTGAAACTTGATTAATTTTGAGTCGTTATTTATTTATTTATTTATTCAAAGAAGGCACACTACAGAGATGACTCCATTTACAGAGTGCATGATCAAAAAGACACAAAGAACGCAAACCACAATGTGAATTAAAACATATAAAACAGTTACTGCAGATAATACAAAAGTTCAAAGCTCAAAACCACAATAATTGTAAAAATTTAAACATATAAATGTTTTAAAACGAAAACAGTCAATTACAAAAGCACTAAAAGCACACTGTGGTTCCAAAAGTCCATGTTGCGTACCGTCACATTAAATGTATTAAAAAAATCACACATTTTTTTAAAATTTAGAACATTAAATCAAAAAACCATTAAAAAAGCAAGAGGCAAAAAGTCAAACACACACTAGCACAAGATCAACACAAAAATAAGAATACGTATGAAAATTTTAATATGTATAATCAAGAGTAAAAAAGAAAAAAAGAAATGAGGTCATGTATTTAAAAGTTGAAAACAATTCAATTTAAAAGCAGTAGGTTATGATAAATAGTAAATCAATTTTTTTACAGCTTTCTAGCTCCTGTGGTTGATTTACTGATGTTCAGATTACAAGTTTCTATGACGAAGTTATTAATTGCAAATTCCAATTGATTGCAGTAGTCCGGCAAAAGGATTTTGTGGACTTAATGATTTCTGCGTGAACGAAAACGATATATTCCTTCGAGTCATAATATCATTCACCGCTGGAGGGAACACTTGGGGCAGTCTTACAGTGCAGCTGCTGCCCTGTTTTCTTACGGGCGATAGGCTTAAATAGGCAAATTTCAAACGATTCTCCTGTAAAATTCAATTTTTTCGTATTGTGGCAGTCATTTTCCAAATGAACGATATATGCAGAGGAACGTTTATAACGGAGGCGATTCACGTGCCAGTTACAAGACAAATGCAAATATGAGTGAACATTTTATTTCAGCAATATGCTCAATGATTTTCAAAATAAAATTGGTGCTGTGCATTTGATTATGTTACATGGAAATGAATAGACTCCATAGCAAGAATTATAACGAATTCATTATTTTTATTATATATTTTATTCCTTTTATAGACTTTCCTTATTCCTTATCCTTATGTATAATAGAAAAAACATACGCACTGTTGATGACGTACAACTATTCCTAAAAGAACATGGCACGAAACTGTCGATAATACTTCGCTTACCAAACTGTCTTTCCGTCTCCGTTTATATAAATGATGAAAGTTAGCAATTTAGTTCTTATGTACATTAGTCCATACTGCTTTCTTGCAACTACAATGCCGTCTATTATTCGTCGTTTCATGAAAACATTGATTGCACAGATGATTTTATTTACTGTTATTCAGAGGAAACTATTGAAGATATCCCTGATGGCACGTAATCATCTATTAGCCGTTCTCATCTTTGTTCAAAATTATTTGTCAAAATTAAAAAGAAACTAAGAAACCTCGACAGACAAAAACTGTAACACAGTTAAATTCAGAAATTTCGAAATTTTTCTAGTTCTCTGGAATACTAAAATACTCTTTGTTTTGGATAGCAGATCTATGTATTTGAAAATCATGATATTTTAAAATATTGTGGGATTTACTTTCACTGCTTTTCCTCAGTTTACTCTTTTACTCTTTCAGCGCTTGTCTTTGTATACATGTGTTTACTTTTTATTCACAATTCCTTTGATTTTACATTATTAGTAGTAGTGTCTGCAACCGACCCAGCCTACCCTAAAGGGTGTAAGGCCTTTAACAAGACGGTGGATCTCTAGATCTGAACGCCATTTAAAAATACACCATCATATAAAATCAAACACAGATCAGCAGAAAAAAATAAAACACACACACACACACACACAAAATAAAACGAATGCAAATTCTCACACAAGGGAAGACTAATTATAAGATATTAATCGGTTAAAATAGCTATGAATCAGGAGAAAACCCTAAGCATCACCTACACACAAGCAGAGTGACCGTTCTTATAAACCTATCAGATCTGGAGTCATATTACATAAAATCACAACATCATATCCGGACCCGAGGATCCTGTATTAAGAATAAGATAAAACTTTTATGTAAAATTCGGTTGGACTATTAGTCCAATGTCTACAATAATAAAAGTTTTCAACAAACTTGAGTAATAAAATCAACATCAATCTTCAATAAAAGATCAATAAAATCTTTACCATCAATAAAAACAATAAAATCAGCAGCAATACAATCAACAAAGTCAGCAGTGAAAATTGGGATCCCCAGAGGCCAATTCCCTACGTCCAAGATCCAACAAAATAGTAAGTACCTTTAAATAAAGATCTTTACAATGAATAATCACTATCCAGGAGGATCACACCCATGACTCTCATCCAATGGCAACAACCATTAAAAAATCCAAGGTAAAAATTCGTAGGTAAAATTAAACCAAGCAAGTAAGATTTAAAAATTTGGGTAGAGGACTTTAGCAGAATGAAAAGACAACAGTGGCTCAGTAATTACCATTAATCCTTTCACATACAGTATTGTAGTAACATCAAAGACCTCCATCAGTTTCTTAGTAGTAGTTTTGTTATTTATTAGATTTTTAAACAAAGCAATTTTATGAGCATCTGCAAGCCTTTTCAGATGAAATTTAGAAAAATTGATTTTACATAGTGATTTTACTGCACATTTTGCTTGGCGCAATATAGCTGAAAGCGTC
>BGPR01000907.1:0-21990 GCA_013235015.1 Araneus ventricosus
ACCATTTTCTTAAAAATTCGCAATTGTTTTTTTAAAAATCACAAAAAATTTTTTACAGGTATATTCAGATACTATCAATGATAATAAACTGTAAATTTCAGCGTATTTAATTGCAGTAATGATTTTATATGAATTTTTAAATGAAATTAGGCTTAGCGGGCAAAATCGCCCGGTCCTGAGCGCTCATACACTTTCGGAGCGCGCGGGCCGGGAGGAGCGCTTCTTTCTCCTTTCGCTGGTCCTGAACGGGTTAAACCTGGAAACTTTTTATATCATCCTTTGAAATCTATGCGAGAAAAAACTTCCATTTGAAGATTTGGATGAAAATTGCAAACACTGAAGTACTTTTCAATGATTTTGAGTTTCTGATATTAGTGTGAACTGATTCAAATTACATGTAGACCAAAAATATGAATAACGATAAAATTCAGCTCTAGAAACATGGTTCACAGAAAGCAATATTGTTATAAAATTTTCATTTTTAAATTCTGTTATTTTAACACATTTTCTAAGAAAATTATAATGTCGATACACTATCTGATTTTACCTGATAAGAAGAAATTAAATTGTTTGTCGAACTTATTTTCACGAATATTTTAAAATAGGAACTGAAAGAATGCTCAAGGGAATGATTACTTGAATTAGTTTGCCAAAACTAATTGTGTTTAATTATGCCTCTAAATTCACTGTATTAATGTCAAGAAGATATATGCAAAACAATTGGTTTGAAAAGGTTGATATTTTAAATATTCTGAACTTACAATTCTTTGAGCAAACTGGCAACAAAATATTGAAAATTTAGAGTTCTAATTTGCAAACTTTGGGTTTGAAACTTATTAGAGAAAATTTATCGATTTTATAAGAATAAAATAGAATTTATTAACAAAATTGGTAATATGAATTTTGCAAGTTCATTTTTAATTATTCTCTTAACTTCCTCCAATCACTATTATTTTTATTAATTAAAGAAATTTTATTTAATTGGGATTGAAAATACAAAAAGAACAATGGTACGGAAAACACATTTTCTAGCAAAATAATATGAATTGTAAAATGTTATCCTGAGTTAAAGTAATTCGTTTAAGGCTTATTTTGAAAACTTAGGCGCCATCGCAGTTTAAATCAATTGAATGTATTAAACAATGCTTTAAAAATTAAATGTTTAATATCCATGTATAAGTCCTAACCAATGGCGGCTCGTCCATAAGGGCTTCAGAGCTGCAGTCCCCCCTAAATTTAATTTAAAAGCTTGTATTTCTGTTTTTATTCTTATTTGATTACTTTTCCGCTTTAAGATTCTCATAAACAACGAAAATAGCAGAAAAAAGTAATAAAAAAGTCAAAAGAAGACGGAAAGTCAATCGACAAGTAAGGGAGACGCAGGCTTGAGCTATAGCGGCCCCTTCGAATGAACGGAATTCTCACTCGGAGCGATAAATTAGAAGAAAAAAAGCAACCCTTACTCCGTTAAATTTAGAGGCACTCTGAGCTGCAGGAACCGCAGACCGCACTTGGCGCGCGACTTCCGCTTTTGCCGTCCTCATTTGGCGTTTTATCGCTTTCGCTTAGTAGTTCAGTCATTAAGTAGTTTTTTAAATAAAATCTGGAGGAGTTGTAATTATTTGCTCCTTTATGTCTTTGGGGTGCTGATAACGAATATGAGGTTTGCCACCAAAACTTTTGTTGTAATTTTAGTTATTGCCAAGAAATATGAAAAAAAAAAAGATTTATCCTAGTCTTTGCTTATAACTCAAGCTATCAATTTTTGGTATATCGTCAAAATCAAAATAACCAGCACAGAATTTCCTACAACTTGGGTCTACACAACTTTTGCGGCACTGCTTGTTTCTAAGCTGACGAGCCGCCATTGTCCTAACTATACAAGCCATTATGTTAACACATTTAACAAAACACCAAATATTAAAAACTTTAAATTAATTGTTCATTTCAAGACTTTTCACACTCAATAACCATTAACTAATATTGAATTGAAAGATTTTAGCAATTTGTGTATATCGGATGTTGAAGGCAAAAAATGCATTTCTTTTAAAAATCACGGATAAAGCAATAAATTATTTGTAAGAAAATTTATAATCCTTAATATCATGTTATTAATATTTAATTTAATATGTATAGAAACATCAAAATTTCGGAATGCGATTTAGCATATTAAAATTGTTCTGCCTTCAATTTTTATTATATAATGATTTTTGAAAAAGAAATAGTGGAGCTTCTTTCCAAAAAGAATGTTGTATAAAACAATAAATTATATGACAAATTAAATACTTATTTTCTTGTATTTTGGATTGGTACTATTAACTTTCAATAATAAATTAAACTAAATTTGATTAGATTTCTATTCTTAGCTTTCTAAGCGTTCAGATCTTTTTTATCTAAAAGATTTGATATCTAAAAAATTAGCTTTTAAAATGAATAATCTTTATTGCTTTTAATAAAGTCTTTGAAATCTTAAGAATATTTTAACCATGGCAGTTTTAGAAATTATTGAAATAAACATAAATTATCAGCTTTTGAAATGAAAATGAAAAACGGAAAAATTCCGCCCAAACGTTTAGAGGGTTAATTACGTATTTTATACATTATTTTGACTAAAATTTAGAGTAAATTTAAAACAATTACTCAGTCAGCTACAAATTTTTAAAGGCATTACACTCTTTAAGGGCAGTTATTATATACAAATGTAGAAGCCAAAATTTATGCAAAAATGGAATTTCTTCTGCGAATATAATAAGTCTTTTCATTCTTTTGGGGAAACAAACTTATTTTAAAACAATGCAACTAAATTGGTCTACTTATTCTGAAATATTTTCTCATGAATTAATAGAATTGCATCTTATACTTGTCTAAAATATGCAAATGAATTTAAAATGAAAGATGTTCTTTCTGTGCAAAAATGGTTAATTTCTTTAGTGATTATGTTAAATTATACAAAAGAGTCTTACTTGAGTTCATATTCCCTTTCTGGTTCAGGTTCAGGTTCTGGTTCTGCTGCAACGATCACTGCAAATGCTAGCAGCAGAACAGCGAAAAGTTGAAAGTTGAACCGCATCTGTGAAGAAATAAAAACAGTTAAAGCACTAAGTTGCAATTTATGTATTACTAAGAAAAATATGTTATGTAATTCACAGATGACACAAATAAAATGCATTGCATTTTACGGTAGCTTTATTAAGAAAACCTAGAAAACTATATTTTCTTCTTTATAGCAGTATGTAAAGATCAAAGTGACTGGAAAAAATCGTTCGGTAAAAGTCGTAGGCATCTCATTTGAAAAACATTGAATGTACAAACAATTTTTAAACATAGGCATGTTCTGAAAAATGGAATACAGCTCGAATAAATATATGAATTCTATTTCTATTCAAATATTTGAGTTCAACAAGTTTTGTATCGCGTTTATATAATTCTTTCAACTTGAATTTTTATTTTATGAATTATCTATGTAGCTCAACTTTTAAAATAGAAATAGGGAAGCATTAGGAATAAGCAAATAAAAGCTTTTTTATGTCGTTATTTAGAAAAAGTGTTTAAACATTATTTTAACTATTATTATGAAACTAATGATTCAAATATTGCACGAAACTGGTCTTTTTTTATTTAGAAGAATAAGTTTGAAAAATTAGCAAATAAACAGTATTGCACAAAGCATTTGCAATCGAAAAAAATTCTCTTAAATTAAAACTCTTAATTCTCCAAAATTCACCTAATAATTAGCCATGTAAAAAATAACAAATTTAAGTAATAAATATTAGTTTCATGATTCCAGATCAAAGCATGATAAAAATTTGACATATTTTTATAATTTTAAAGGTATCCGATCCTTCAAATATAATCTAGAAGCTGCTAAGATTTTACAATATTTTAGAACATAGAAGATAGTTATATTTTTTCAAACGCCAAAAGCTAGAACACTGGTAGAATTCTGAAAACTGTCTAAAACCGAGAACATTGTAGAAAATTCACCAACTACAATACCGAAAAAAGATTGAAAATCCAAGTAAGATGTGAAAGTACCTTTGGAGATATGAATGGTTGTGTCCGCCGATGAAAATGAAAGCCTGGCTTTCCCTTATATACTTCCAGAAAAATATTTCGGAAAAACAACATGTGGGTATGAATGACTTCCTTCATTTGGGATAATTAGCATCAACCATCCAGGCGAAACGGACCCTTCGCTCTCGCCTGTGGTCAGTAATTTTCCAGAAGTTCTCACACTCAACGTGGACTTTGGAGAAAATGATCCCCTATTTAGTAATTCACATCTCATTTGTTTTGTTACAGTTTTTTCTTCTTGTGAACAAAAGGAGAATTGTTTTGCATTGGATTGATGTGAGAAAAAAATTGTGTGGGAAAATGGATTTCGGATGTAGGGAAGTGAAAATTTTTTGGTGTTTATAGACAACTGTACCCAATTGTTTTGCTTAGCATTCGACGGGAAAGAAACGATGTTTTTTTCGATTTGCTTATATTTTGTCTGTTTGTGTTTTGTTGTATTATTGGATTCGATGATTACAGAAAGTTAGAACTTTTAAAATGTTTATTAGCACTTATTATTAAACATAAAATGCCCATATTGATGAAGAAAAACATTAATTTCTTTTATCTGATAAGTTCTTCTAATTTGTCGCTTATAAGCAGGAGTTCTCTTTTCAATTTCTTATGTGTTTACTGGTACATGACGAAGATTTTCTTGAAACAAAGGCCAGATATCTGTTCATAGGCCTTGTTTCAAAATGCCTGATATAGCGTTTATGCGATATTGATTACCTATGTTGAAGCATTACTCTTTTTTTTACCGAAATCATCATGCTCATCATATAGAGTAAACTCTCGCTACAACGATATCCGATGCAACGATAAATCCCTCTATAACAATAAAATTTTGTGGTCCTGGTGAATTTGTATAGAACATAATATCCCCTCAAAATAACGAGATTCTGTACAGCAACAAAACTCTGTACAACAATGTTTTTTTAAAATCTCAACACCATTTACTTCCTGTGTAACAATATTTCATGGAGGATGAGCAAACTGATAATGACGAAAATTCCAAAAATAGCGATGTTTCAGATGCTAAGAATGTGTTTTGTGCCTTCAAAGTCTTTAACTGAGCTTGAAGAAAAAAGTGGCAAAATGTCTGGAATTAACATGGAGGAATCTTTAACAGAGGATGATGAGTTTATGTTTTTGCAGGAGTTAGATATAGATATGAGAAGATATTTTGTCCGAAATCACAGACGAAATGGAAAATGATGATAAAGAGGACGACGATGATGATACAGATCCATCGCAATCTTTATTGACATCCCAGGATCCTTTTCAATCATTTCAGTCCCTACGGGCATTTTTTTTCAAGCCTTTCGTCCACAAATGATGATCATTTCGTGCATTAGACTCTATACAAACCTTCTTAGTTGACTTAACAGTTTAAAAAATGAATAGGCAAACGAAAATATTGGATTTTTTCGATAAATAAGTTTCTCAGGTATATGTGCATAGCTGAATTTTCAAATTTTTGTATGCTTTAGTGATGCTTCTTTTGCAAAATGTATATTGTTGTATTCTGTCCATATTAAAACAGCAAGCATTTAAGCTTTTTATATCGTAATTATATCGCCGCTCGATATAACGATGCATCCCTCTATAACAATATCTTTATTTGGTCCCCAAAGTATTGTTGTAACGAGGTATTACTGTACTTCGGATTGATCACCTTATCTCCTGAAATATTTTCTTTGTTGAAATTTATCCAATGACATTTTCTGATGAATTTTTATTGATTGAAATGGCTATACATAAAATATCGCATCAGTGAAATAAAATTTGAAATCTTAAGACATTACTAACTTATATGTACCATCATAACAATTTCATAATAATATAAATTCATATATTTAAACGATTATTAACTTATTTCTGCCATAAAATTACAATAATTTCATAACAAGTAGGCGGATACCCTCTGGGTCAAGAAATTCGCCTGATAGTGGTTTATCGCTTTAGGGATTAAAAGGTTGAAGATTCGAGACCCGATTTCACCGAAAATCCGACATGTAGACTCGCCTAGTACACGTGAAATCCGTGTCCTACGACCTCCTGCTAATTTGGTGTGGAAGCTTGGAGAGGGGTTGCGAGCTTAAGTGATACTCATTATTCGGTTCAAATTTGAAAGGTCTGCTGGTTGCTTATATAGGTTAGTTAATAAACAATTTAAACTCCAGAAATAGAGCTGATTTGTTAGTAAAAAGTTTAGAAAGTCATAAATAAAACAACACCATAAGTAAAATATGACAGTTAAGATCTATATATTGCTCTAGGAAGAAAAATCATTCAAACGAAGTATATCTCTTTAAAGTACAGTAACTTTTTATGTGATTTTTCGATGTTATAACTATTTGGTGTATTTTCTTTTAAAAATATTATTGAATTTCAGAGTTGTATTATATGAATAGAAAACTACTTTAAGTTTGTTATAAAAATGCTTTTATAGGCATTGCACTCTCTGATTGAATTTAATGTTAAATTATATTTCTATACACATTTAAAATTAAATAAAAAAGCTAATATTTTTCAGCTTATTAAATTTTGAAAACATGGCCAATTTCATTGGATTTCTATAAATGTATCGAAATTTAGTAAAATGACTGTATCATAAGGAACTCTATTGAGATTCAACTAATCTTTATTGCAGTCTAATGTAAAATAGAATATCGCTTGGTGAAGTTTAACTTCACAACTTTTATTTTCCACGAAATTGCATTAAAATGTTTATGTTATATAAGAAATGAATATTTAATAGTGAAAATAGGGGGAGATGTGGTAGATTGATACGCGAGAACATTGATAGAGTTCTTAAATTTTGATGATTGGAATGACTCAAGATGTTCATATCCCTTCATATATATGCCACTGTAACCCTTACCGCACGGTAAATTTTTCGACCGTGTTAAGTCATAAGTTAATTTAGAAATGAATCAAACCGCTAATCTTCTAGTCGAAGTAAATTTTAATCTAAGTACGTCTTGTGCGATTTCTTTCACTAATTACGTTTTCCTGCTAGGGAATCTACACCAAAGGTAGGAAAAAACATTTATTTTTCTGAACTTTATTAAGTGTTGAGGTTTTTCAGCGTTGATTTTGTATAACCCCTTGTTTTAAGTAAAAAGGTCTCTTGGGGCAGATTGATACATTTGACTCCGGGGCACATTGATACGCATCTTCTGTGTGTATCAATGCACCTTAACAGTAACTACTTTGCAAAATCGTCTTCAAAACTGGAAAAACTCAAAAATGAACTATCTAAGAACTATCTTTGCTTTCAACAATGAACACGATTTGAATTTCATTGCAAAAACGAAAAGTTTTGTGGTAAATTCGGTTTAAAATATTTCTTACGAATTTTTTAAAATTGGAAAAAAATGTACGGAAATTTAATTAATATCATCAAAAAGATAATTTTTTTTCATTTTTAAATGGTGTGAAAATTTTTTTGTGCCAATTCTTTTCGTAAGTCATCAAGGAAGAGCGCGAAAATTTCCCTTAATTTTTAATTCATTAAAATTTCCAAAAACGGCTTCGAGGCTCATATTCCCTCCCTCCCAAAGTATTTTTAGACACACACATTCTCCTTTATTATTTGTAAAGATAAATTATTTTCTGAGACATTATTGTTTCATTTTTCCAGTCTCATTAAAAATTTTGAATTTAGATTAAAATAAAAGTTTGTTTCTTTGCTAAACTTTTAAAACTTGATTTGGAATATAAAGTTTGTTGATAAAATAAATTTCGTTTTGATCCCAGACCTATTAGCCATCATTATTTTCGATATTTCCGTGTGTGTCAATGTACCCGTTTTTTGGGGCAGATTGATACAAATCCATTTTTAGGAATAAAGTGTAATAAATATTTTATTATTTCATTTATTGACCAAAATTCGATTGAAATCCTATATTAGATTAACAAATGCGTAAATTTAGTGTATTAGTCCTAATTAATTCCTTTGGTAAAATCACTTTTTTATCTTTCCATAAAATAGTGTATCAATGTCCCCGTTCTCCCCCTAAGTACTAAATAATCTTAAAAAAATACAGATATTATGAAATGTTTCAAAATAACCCTTTTCTGAAAGGGAATTTTGAAAAAGCGAATATATGTACAAAATGCCAATGAAATCAAAAATATGCATAAATAATAGTAATAATTCAATCCCCATTTGAATACATCCTTTTTGAAGATAACTTTAGCTAATTTCATACTTGAAAGATAAGTGAAATAAAGAATAACTCAATAATTAAGCTAAATCATCATGATTAAATGTCATTTCCCTCACTCATAATTTATTATCATATTAATTATTCCTAATTTTTCTGTTATAACTGATAGGGCAAAATATTACAGAGTTTTTCTTTGCGTTGTTTGTATTTACGAAAGTAAATACTGGTGACAATCATTAAGTACAGTGTGATTTTTTTAAACTGACAGTACTCAGAGCCTTCTGTAGCTCGATATATCTGCTGAAATGCCACCAAATTTGGTAAGGTGACTAATGACGGCATGGGGAAAAAGTTTCTGTAATTAAAAAAATAGTTCCGAAAGTCACCGATAGGGGGAAATGTGACGCTGTTGTAGTCTACACAACTGAGAATTAGGCAAATGAAACCAAAGAAGAAATTTCAGTGCAAAACCGCCTTAATACAGCAAATGAACTGCCCGAAAAGGGTTACAGAGATGAAATTATACATTGCACCATATCACCAGAGCTCTTTTAGTGTGACCGCCCTTCTCATGGACCACACAATGCAGTCTGTACACAACATTCTCGACGGTCGAAAGTAACGTGTCACCAGGAATGCTCAGCACAGTCCGTAATATGATGTCCTTTAAGGCCAACTTCAGGATCCCACCAAGAGAGACCTTAGTCTTCAACTAACAGCTCAAGAAAAAGTCGCATAAGGTTAGATTTGGGGAGAATGGACTTGGAGAATGTTGTCCACAGGATGAAATGTGTGGTCCACGAGAATAGTGGTCACATTAAATCACATCGAAGGTCATCACATGCCCTCGCCGAAGAAGCAATGTTATTGAATAAAGAACTATGGTGAACTTGTAATTTAATGTCTGTAACCCATTGGGGCAGTATTAAAGCGGTTTTGCACTGAAATTTCTTCTTTGTTATTCATTTGTCTAATTCTCAGATGTGCACACTACAACAGCGCTACATTTCTCACTACCGGCGACTTTCGAAAATAATTTTTTATTGAATAATTTTTTTTTTACATGTCGTCATTAGTCCCCCTACCCAATTTGGTGGCATTTGAGCTGATAGATCGAGCTACAGATGGTTCTGAGTACTGTCAGTTAAAAAAGTCACCCTGTATAAAAGAAATGGTTTAGATGGTGAATGAGTGGAAATGCGGAAAACAATACACAGCGTTAAGCGAATGACGATATTTACAATTCTGATGTCATAATCTCGTTTCTCCGTTGCTACTCACTCTTTTATTACCAAAATAAATTGGAAATTTAATTAAAAATAAATTGGAGCCTTACAAGTATGTTATAACGAAGGCATTTCTCGCATGGCAGAGTCATATGATAAACGTAACTGCGCATGCAATCCATCATTTAACTTTACATCGTCTTCAGTTACGCTGTTACATCACAACCTTTTCATTCTCCTGAAAGCTGTACAATGGATTCAAAATTTAAACGGGAGAGGGAGCAAATAATGATTGTCAAATGATGCAACAAGAATCATCGTCAAAGTATACATTTTGAGATATCCCCATATGATTAAAGTTTATGTTATTACTCAGCTTAAAAATTCGCTGGAAATTTTGAAAGGCTTTAACAACATTCCACGATATCTCTCTATATAAGGTATATATCTCCACTAAGGTACGTGGCGCAAAAAGGGCTTAATTTCTCTTTTGCCGATGGCCATGATCAGTTGGGTTACGAAACAAAACCGGTAGCCTCCGCCATGTTAGGCATAACTTCATAAGAATAGCCTGCTACTTTATTCATTCTGATGTAAAACAACTTCTTCTCGCAAAAAATGAGTTTAAGCCGTATAAATCACAATATTTCTTTCATCATAATGAAACTTTAGATGAAATTATTCAATAGAGATCAGTTCTAAACTAAGCAGATGGGCTTAGGCGAGCCAGAGGATGTCAACGCCAGAATAGTTTAAGTCAGAGACTTGATATTTTCTAAAAAAGTTCATTCAAAAACTTGCAAATAAATTTTACGAAACCCTCCCCTGTATCTTAAATAAAGTTATCTCTAAAATTCCAAACTACAATATGAATGACAGTTGAAATCACAAAAACCCCTGTTTCACCTTCAAGCTGTGCGTTCTAATAGAACAGTCGTCAAAGTATAACGTTTCTAATCCAGGCTAGCGGACTCGATCCTTGAGTGACAAAATTTTTCTTCGAATGTTTTCACTCGAGTGCTATCATTACCGTCTTCTGTCGCCCATAACTATCTCATCATTTTAGTATCCTCTTAATAGCTTTATCGATATATTTTTAATCCGTGAAAATTAAAAAATTAAAAAAAATATTTGCGCATTTTCCTTTCTAATATTATTCATGAATAAATTTTCATTATTTAGTGCATACATTAACTAACAGGTATAATTTTCATCAAGCCATGTCTGTCAGATTTTGGGGGCTGCGGCCTTCATGAACTGTAACGTCTCTCATCAGCTGCAGAATGAATTGTGTTCGGTGAAATGCGAGGATAACTGCACAGATGCTCTGATCGGGATCAGCTAGTATTAGAAATTTTACCAAAGTTTCAGTTGTATTATACCAGCAGACAACCTACTCCAACACAGTTATTGAAAGTATTATTAGTTTAATTAAATTAACGTCACATTTTATAGCTAAATGAAGCCGTCTTTTGGAACGAAGGAATTCTGAACCTTAGTCAGATGACAAGAAAGTATCCTGAACGGCAATACCTTTCCACACCAGAGGGAAGATACTAAAGTACGATGGATGGAATGCACATCATGCTCACATACACAGTGGAATTTTGGTGGAATCGAGTCACGAATCTATGAACCTCCTGTGTGGAAACCAAATCTGTTCTTCCACCAACATGAAGACACTATAGTAAGATGGATGGAATGTACATCATGCTCACATACACAGTGGAACCTTGGTGGAATCGAGTCAAAAATCCATGAATCTCCGGTGTGGAAGCCAAATCTATTTCGCCAGACCATATAGCCGCTGGTTTGGAAAGCATTCTAGTTTATGGCTTCTTTTTTTCTTTTTCGTACTATTTTTATCATGTGTCAGATACACAAACTGTTAGCCTAGAAATTCGTCAGACTGTCATTTCTTACACATTGGTCAACTGCAAAGAGTGAAATTTTCCTTGTGTTAAAAGAAAGTAATTAGTTTTGAATTTTATTTAGACTTACTTATGAAAATGATTCATGCAAAACCTTTTGTTGACAATTTTTAGAACTTTATTTGCATTTTACTGTGCAGTCCGTCAAAAAAGTATCTGAACGCTGCTATTTATTCCGACACTAATTATCGCACAATAAAACTGTAAATGCTTGCGGCCGTAGAAATATGTCTTCTATAAGTGTATATAATATTTTTTCATGCATGGGATCGTCTTCATATTTAGATTTACACAAACTAAATTTTATCAAATGGCAACGCCTAATGTTGAACACATATCCAGATTCTCCAGATTAAATTAGCTGGAATACATATAACATTTTGTAATTTTGATAAATGGTTGGTGAGTTTTGAATAAAATTTGGAATTCCAAATTTTAAAAGACCATTTCCGGTTTTTTTTAATACATTTAAAAATATAATGAATCTTTAGCAGTAATTATCTTTTTTGTATTAAGTATTTGATAAACAAGGCAAAAGTTATGCATTTGTTTTAAAATGAAAGTATATTTTATAATTTTTATTAATTTTAAATTTATAACTTAATTTTGAATAGGTTTAATGCCAATCTAAGGAGCATGGCCTAACACCTCACTGTTCGATATTTCAATCATTTCAGTCAAGTAGTTTTTAAGATATGCAGCAATAACCAAAAGCGTTCAGACAATAAAAAAATTTCCTTAAATTAACCTTTTATACATTAAGAGAAATAAGAAATGTTCGGATATTTTATTGACCGACTGTACTTTTCCATCAACAACGTAGAAAAATTTTGTCAAATCATCGAAGTCATCATAAGTTTTTTTATACAAATCAATATTTATCCAGTGAATGCAGTGAATCAAATCACTAAATACAGAAATAAAAAAGATAATAGACTGATTAAAGCTTCGTTCATGACAATATCAATAATTACATTTAAAAGAATTTTATTGATTTCTGTCTATTTATCTCTATCTTCAGTATTTTATTCTAGATATGAATAGCTCTCGCGTTTTGAAATTATACTTAAAAGATGAAATTCTGTAATCAAATCATTGCAAAATATAATGCAAAATATTTTGTACTTTAACCGTCAAGTTCGATAATCAGGGGACTTGTAATCTATGGAGCTTTTTAAAAGCGCTTTCAAATATCATGAAAAATATTTTTACAGTAAAATGATTCATATTTCTTGCTGTCGTTGTAGTAATAGTGCCTTTAGATTCCACTCAGACTGAACCTAGAGGTACTGGATATTTCAGAAAAAAAAATGTTTTTTGCAGCAACTAGTTTTTATATGCCTTGTAAGGAATATATTAAATCCCACTCAAGTTGTTTTGGATCGAAAATAAATCTTTCTGCGATGCTTTTCTCTAGGCAATATATTGAAAAATGAAAAACTCGGAGGAAATATTCGGATGTCGTAGAAATGGTATTGTAAAATAAATATACGTATGGGTAAAAATGGTAGTAATAGGGTGGGTTTTATTCTGAAGATATTTTTCATTTGAAATCATTTCTTGTAAGACAAAAGCACTTTTTGATATCATGAAATTAAAGTCACTCGATCCCTGATTCTTAAAATTTCAAATTTTATTTAAATAAAAGGCTTTAAAATGCAAATGAAAGTTATTTTATGCGATAATTGAAAAAAAAACTCATTTAAAAACTTCTTTTGCGGGATATAAGAATTTATCCTTTTTGCTCATATTTAAATAAAGAAAAATTTAAATCAAAATATCACTTTTATATATTTTAAGGATAATTGATTAATTTGCTAATATTGTTTCTATCTTACCACACAATGAGTATTGTATTAGCAATTGAATACCGTGATCGTATAAGCTTCGCACACGAAAATTTCCCATTTAGGCTGGTGGAAATGAATATGGTCCATAATTTAAATTAATTAATTACTTTTCAAATAACTCGTAAATAATGCATTTAATACGCTCCAGTTCCTTTCGCTTCTTAATTTTTAAAAAAAAGGTTTGGATGTGAATGTGATACATACTGTTTATAGGTTTCTTTCCTCATGACTTGTTAGGAAATTGTACCAGACTCATTTCTGATGGTATAGAATGGAATTTGGGAGAGATAAAATGTTAAATATTTTTATGTGTTATATGCCTAACTCATTTTTTATTTTGAAATTATTCCATTATATATTTTTCTTATTTTACAGTTTCCAAATAAAATTAATCGCGAATTATGCCACATGAAATTTGATGCTATCACTCCCAGTTAAAAATAATAAGCAATAAGGAAATAGTCAGCTGCTATTGTGCAATAATTAATTTAAGAGAGTAATGTTTGCCTCAGATATTTCAATAATGCCGTTTCCAGTGATGGAAACTGTATTTTATATTTGGTTGCCATTTGATGCAAGTAATGAAAACATTAACCACCATTAGATCAACCAAGCTTAATTATACAAATTAAATGAATTTATTCCTCAAGTTCTAAACAAGAAGAGATGGCATTTTACGCCTTGGTTCAGACACTAAATCATCTTAACACTGTAAAAAATGTAATAAAGTATAGATTAGCATAACTAATTAGACGTTTTAAAGTACTTTCAAACTGTGATGGCGGCAGGAATTAATTCTATGCATGTATTTTTTTTATCTCTCAGTAGTTTAAAAGAAGAATAAATTCTTGAATTTTATAGCTTATGCTTACTTAGAGAAAAAATGTTACTGCATTCTATTAAAAGATGAATGATTACCATTTCCCAGCCGTAAAAAATGCAGTTACGGATTGTACTTCAATAAATAAAGCTAAGATTTATCTCATTAAATTACTTAGGAATGAGTATTAATTGCAAAAGAAAACTTACCATAACAGTATGATGTATTAGCTCTTCGGTATCTTTTCCCGAATTATGAAATTTTTGAAATCAAATAATTGCAAGAAATCTGAGACGAAGCCTTTTTAATAAGGAGTAATATTTCTTTCTAGAAAAATTTCTTTCAATTATTATTAAATATTTTAATTGTGGTTGGAATATAACTTTGTATAGAGTCAAATATATCTTGGCTATTGGTTTAAAATATCCAATTCAAAAACATTTCCTTTTTATAATTTATTATTAATTGAAACTAAATTATTCTGGTCAAGAATATGCATTTTAAGGTTATTGCCTGCCTTTTCATTCTTTTCGCTTTTAAGATTTTGTCAATGATGAATGATGTTATTATTCATCGTCTTGAAAATTCTTATTTATATAAAAAGTCGAGTACTTCTCTGGTGCTTTATATTTAAACTTCGTAATTTTCTCGGATTAGAAATATCATATGGACCCAGCAAGTGCAATCTTCAATCTGTTTTAGTCGACACGGACTTTTCGGTGTCGTACTCTTTTTACACAGGCAAAACTTTGAACCTTTTACTTGTATGAAACTCCGCACTAGCTCAATACTAATTTAAATAACAATAAATGACTTTTGTCGCTAAAATCGAGAGTGTTATAAATATTGCGTCTGTGATAATAATAATAATAAATTCGAAAACATTTCCCTATATTAACATTGCGCAATTCCCATTAAAGAACTCATCTGTAAATTAGAAACTAATGTTACCTCCTTTGGACGATGTTTTATTAAATTATTAAATATATTCTTCGAGACAGTCCAAACCCTAGCAGAAGAAAAAATTAGTTCTTTACGTAACAATAAAACATGGTTATTCAAAATGATTATGTCATTTTACGAAGGTAATTGAAAATACCTATCCATGGAAAAGAATTTTTTATTAACCAGTTTCTATGTCAAAGAAAATTAAAACTATTTCCAACTATCAAAAATCCTCATTTCTCCTCTATGTAAATGATTTATTGCTCTTTTTTTGTAATTCTGTGACAGTTCGTTTGCTATATGCATATGAAAATCTTTTAATCCATGAAGTATGCTGTATAAATGTGCAGATAATTGCAACAAGAGTAGTGTATATAAGCGTCTTGTTTTATAATTGGATATTGTTTCTTATTTAGCCATGTATTTCGAGTCGATTATCGGCTATGTAATTTCTTTTAACTGTTTGTTCCATTAATCTTTAAATTTATAGTTTGCCTTTAAAGCCGCTAGCTCTTTCTATATTTTTGTAGTGTTTATTTTATATTTGAATATATATATATACATTCCGTTTTCTCCATTAAAGTGCTATTATCCTTACTCTATCAACAGAGGGATAACAGGCTGTAACTACCAGATATGGAGCAGTTTCTTGCTGAAAATTTATTAAAGCCGTCTAATGGAGTCAATAGAGGAAAAAAACATGATAAACATGAAACATAAAAAACTTTAGTGAAAATCCTAATCAAAGTGACTTTTCAAATGTACTTTCTTTCTTTCAGAATATGGAATTAATTTCGGAAAGAAGTATGTAATAACAGAAAATCTCAAATCACTATTGAGTTTAAGACACGCTCAAAATAGCTACATATAACTTTTTTTAAATTTCCGAAACTAGTTTTTACTTTCTCGTATACGAAGTATACAAAGAGAAAGTATAGTATACATTGTAATCGTCAAAAAATTCGAACTTGAGATGTTGACGAATCTCCACGTTTTAGACATCCCTGAGTCCGAACAACACAATTTGGGAATTATGTCTGTCTGTGTGTGTGTCTGTGAACACGATAACTCGAAAACTATTAGAGATAAAGGGATGAAATTTGGTATGGGTCTTTAAACATAATTTGTAGATTTCTGTCAAATTTTGGACAAAATTCGTCAGCGGGAAGTTTGTCTGTCTGTATGTCCGCGGTCATGCGAACGCTATAATTCAAAAACTTGAATAGCTAGATGGATAAAATTTCGTACACAGTTTTATCGTCATGAATGTAGGTCCGCATAAAAGTTTGGGCCAAATCCGTCTAAAGGTTGACTGTCTGTCGGTCTGTATAATCGCATCTCCAACGAATCCGCCATCTCCACGCGCATTCGTACTTGACGCAATCTTCTGTGCACGATATTTATTGACTCCTGCTTGGCGCTTTTGTTTTCATCCGATTCTCCATGCGCATGCGTACTTGGTAGCAATCTGTACACGCGAAAGGATTGTCCTTACGCATTTAATCGGAGCGCATCTCTTTAAATTTGATTTTTTACCTAAATATTTTCTGATAGTCATTGGACCCTGGGTTACACTAGGTTCGAAATTTTTTATCCACGCGGGGGGAGGGGAAACAGCACCTTTTTCGAGAAGCATACGAGAAAGTTTAGGGGAGACCACTCCCGCTGGTTTTATAAAAAAAGCCTTCCCTTTGATTTTCGAATTAATTTTGTTTCTTCACTTCATTAAAGTGACATTTGAAGTATCGTTTTTTTCTAAGAACAAGAAAATTTTGTATCTGGGGGAGGAGAGTCGTTTTTGCCACATCAAGATATTTTTCAAAAGCACAAGCAAATTCACAATTTGTTTCATAAAAAACGCGAGTCAACTGTATCAATTTTTGAAATCTCTTGAGAAAAAAGTCCTTGTGCACCAACAATTACAACACAAGACTTACAGAAGTAAGTAAAAGACTCAAAAAAGGTTGAAGGAAGCTTCAAATTAAAAGATACAAATGCAAATTCCATACAGAAAAGGGGGAAGAAAAAAAAGAAACAAATGTACAATAAATTGGTCACATCCATACGAACACATGAATTGTATTAAGCAATGAAGTGAATAAACAAGGGGAATAGATACCGAAACATATAAAATTTTTTTATAAAGGTATAGATGCAAAATAACTGGTCACATATACATATAAAAAATGGATAATAACGAGAAATGGAGTAAAAGCTGTAGAAGATGGGAAAAAATGAAAAAAGAATAAAGCATTGTCAACTGAAGTTCGCAAACACTTTACGTGATTTTATAACAAGGACTTTCTTCAATAATTTTCGCATTTTTTATTGAAAGTTTTTTATTCACTTCATCCTATAAAGTTAACTGCTCTGTTGAATTTTAGTAATGATGTAGTTCTCTATATAGAAGATAAGAGAACCTACTTTACTGACAAAATTTTAAAAGTGACACGCTTCTATTACTCTGTTTCTTAGCTTTGTGTTTTAGTCTGCTGATAGGAATCGTACCCTGATGCTTTGAAAGGACAAAATTTTATCCTGAAACTTGTGTATTGTTGATTGAAAATCTAAAATCTTCTCTTCAAATAAAAGGACAGTAAAACATCATCTTTTTAAAAAAACTTTGAAATGTAAAATAAATATTTTTATAAATTCCTAAGATATTTATACTAGCGAAATACTTAAAAATAATCTACGGAACTGTAATCTAAGACATACGATTGATAGAACATAATATCAAATATAACAATATCTGTAGAAGAAAATTCATCTTTACTTTTATTCTGAGATAGGAACTATTTGTGAAATAATACTATAAAATAATACCATTTTAATTTTTTAAAATTATTTTATACTTTTATTTGAGACCTGTTTGTTATCATTATTTTAAACTTGTTATCTGTTTTCTATCTGAAACTTGTTTTATTTTTTCGACGCTCATCTTAAAAACAAAAGATTAGCATCCATGTCAAAGAAAGATACATATCATTGTTAAGTTTGATATGATGTCCTCTAGTATTTTAAGGTATAGAAATGTAGCTACTTGATACTGTGAAAAGAAAGAAATAAAGTTATAGGAATGTTTTGTCAGGAATTGCTTCAATTTAATATCGAATATTAAATAAATTTCCACAAGAACAAATAAATAGTAGTTTCGCATAGAATAAAACTTGTTAGGATAATTTATCTAGTGTATTTCTTTATAACAAATTGTTTCCTAATATATTCAAGAATGAATTAGAGCGTTGAAGTTCATGCTCATAAGAAAACGCGGATAATTTAGTTACAAGAGAAACCTCGATCAAACGCAATAATGTCTTTATAGAATATCATTACCTTCATACAATATCCTATATTATCTTAGTAACAATTCATGCCATGAAGGAATTATTAAAACATCAATTCATTTTCCTAAAAGTAGTCTTTCTGTAATTTAATTCAACTTAAAAATTGAAAATTCTAGTTATGATTAAATGAACTTGATGCTTAGTGACGTTCATGTTGAAAGGGGGGAGTGATGTCACACCTTTTGTCCTATTATTTTCAAATTGTCAGATAAAAATGCACTACAGAAAGCGAAGATATTTTTTTTTTCTTTAGGTATTTTTTAACTTTTTATCCATATTTTCTTCTGAAGATGGTCTTCAAAATTCTAATTCATAGTGGGATGAATGTACTAGGGAATTTTAAAATCTATTTAATCTTTCTAAATGAATCAGAATTTTGTGACTGTCCTCGAGACCTTGTATATAACTGAAAAATCGTGAATGTAGGCCTTCCAAGAACAGTTTGATTTGTACAGTCACGTTCGCATTCTCTGATGGGTTTTTCCCTTGAACGTTGTCATTATGAAAATTTCCCAATTAATCATTTAATTTCTAACACTAACTATTAAGCCCGCCCCTCCCAGAAAAAGGCGAATTACAGGCACTCTAGGCGCTTAGATTTCTAATTTTAGAATACATTCTTGATTACCTAGAAAAACACATACTATCTAAATGATTGCATCAGGTTTTTCCCAGTTGAGTTATGTGCGTTAATTTAGGTGGGGAAGTCTCACCTGTCATAAGCAAAAGCTTACTGCTAATGAAAATGCTTATTGAAAGAAAATAAGAATAATATTTGGCACGAATATTAGTCTCATTCATTCATGAAAGTAATTGCTTAATTCAACTTTATTCATATTGACAGAAGAACTTTTTATATAAGACTGCAGTTCCGTTCACTGCGCATACAATTAGCCCTCTTAAAAAGAATCAAAACTATCACCAGTTGGAATAAATGAAATATTTCCATTAGAATCCCATTATAACAATAGGATTTAATAAAAATAAAGATACTAATATTCGTGTATTTTGTCTAAATGTATACCCAAAGGGAAACTTCTACACCATTTTAATCACAGGTCAGTAGATTTACAACAAATCTTAAGCAACAACGATAATTCTGCATGAATCTGAGTTTTGGAATTCTCTAAATTGAAATAAGGAGAGAATAATTTTCAAGAATAATTAATTTCAAGAAGATTATTATTATTATTATTATTTTGTTCAGTTTGTAAATTCAAATCTGAAAACACAGGGTTTTTTGTAAGTAGAATAAGAGTAATTACATATTTCAAATGCGTTTCCTTGACTTTGCAATGAATAATGAATAATTAAAATATTGCAAGATTCATATAAAGTCACATTCTCAAGAAACGAAAAATAAATACCCGTACCTGTTGAAACACTTGACTAGATCATCGATCAATGAAGTACTACCAAACCAGTCATTTATCCCTAAAACAGCATTCTAGAGGAATCATACTATAAGATCTTAATCTTCATGTCTAATTAGCATCGTTTTGACTGTCGTTTACTCAAATCTCGTTCTTTAATTGCCCACAATACGTTTTGAAGGTGATTCAGAGATGTGTTGGAATTTGAAAGTGATTGTGTTTGAAAGTGATTCAGAGATGTGTTGGAATTTGGATGGGAGCATTTTCACTTGGCATCACTGATATTCATAGTGAATACTTCACATTGCGTATACCAGAAAGGAGCGTTCCATCTCTCCCAAGTACTTGATGGAATTTAGAATCCAGATACCAAGTAAATCAAGCCGCATGTGTGTTATAAAATCATTTGCTTCCATTTCCACAATTTGCAGACCTGTGTTATGAGTAGAGAGGTAGGACATTAACAAGTTAGATGGCTGCACTATTATTGGCGGTGGGGAAGGATAGATATGGATTAGTGTAAGGGTTTCACCGATGTGTTAAACTTTCAACAGCTCCATAGAGATTTCTCAAGGAATATCAGAGTTCCTTAAAGGAATCCAAGTAACTCTGTCCTACTAAACAGCCACAACTAGTCTATAAAACATTGTGCAGATGAGGGATTTATTGTTTTCTGAAGTTCCTGCTGCACGAGTTCAAAATCCACCTTTTCACATCAACAAAAGGTGGTTTTATTCATTCGATCAGATGACATGTTACAATAACCATATTTCATATAGATTAATTTGCTTGGAATATGGTTAACAAACACGAAATGGCTCATTTGTGTATAATGTTGTTCTTGAAGTGTCTTGAATCCAATTTTTCAACCTTCGAATACAATATTCAAAAATATTTGGATCTATTAGGTTTTCGAAGGGATCGAATGTATTTCTCATAGCATTAAAATAAGCCTTAAAACCCATTTATTTGAAAGCCTGTGATTTGTTTCCGAAATCGAACAGAATTTGGGGTTTGCAACATCTAATACATTTTCGGTTGGATTCCAATACAACATTTAAGTTGAAGTAAAATGCATTCGAACTCTAGTGAAATGATATGCAATGCCATCGCAGTTTTTGAAAAGCCTCTGCGCATTTCCTCGATTTGTCCTGTCTCAGCGGGCTTTCGCTCGATTATTTGTAAATTGTCCTCATATCAACTATTGTCGGTCGAGTTTCTTCATCATGGGTACCATAGTCACAAAAATATTTCAAATAGCTTCATTTGTAAAAGAGTATACTGACCAGTCAAATCTTAATATATATAATGGAATAAAATTTTGAAATGAATATTTGTTAAAGAGCTTTACTTTTATGTAGAGTCAGAATGATGTATTGCAGTTTCCATTGCAAATTGCAATAATGCATGGTTTTCTCGAAGGTTTCACGATATACAGAGTGATCGGAAAGTATGCTACAGGGTTATAGACCTTTTTTTACGTAGTTATATACTCGTGTTGCTGTAAAACTGCAGCTAAGTTTAGGTGATAAAGGATGCTATTCAAATTAGAATGGGGTCAACCACTGAATTGATCGATATATGTCCGTTCAAGGTTCCCACGACTACCAGATTTCTTAGATTTCTTCTCACAGAGGAATCCAAAAAGCCACAATACAAAGTACTCCCATTGTCTCCAAACCAGGTGAGCAAGTTCGGACAGGCTGAAATTTTTGATTATTTTTTGGACAGTGAAAAGGGGCTAACTTAAAGGTTTGCTGAATTTCGTTCAGTGATTTCGAATTCAAATTTCAAATTCTTCCCAGATGCAGCATGACATTCCTGGATAGATATTTATAACAAAAAAATTGCTTAATTTGATGCATTTTAACATTTGTCTAGATATTCCCGAATCCATGTTCTTAAATTTTCTTATTTCCCTTCTTGTTTGATTTTGGAAACGAAACTTGTTGAAAATTTAGCATTTGTTTCACTTTCTCTATAAAAGGCTCCTTCGTTTCTTTCGCATTAAAAGAACAAATTATTTTCTTGCACCGTAAAATACATGTATATATTTTAAACTAAACCACTCCAGGTTTCGCATATTTGAATAAAATTTGGGAGAAACATTATGATTTTAAATAATTATGTTGTTATTTGTGCGATTATTAACTTTAGGAGATAAAGAATTTCCTTCGTCTCAGTTTTCTCAATTGTCTATAGAAAAACTTCAAGTGCATGGAAGACACGAAAAAGCGAATCATTTACTCTTAACAAATTCTAAA
>BGPR01000907.1:22000-37412 GCA_013235015.1 Araneus ventricosus
TTACCGAAAGCCATTTACGATTTCAGTGTCAAAGATTCTCCTTTTCTGTCAATGAAAGACTTCAAGGTAATTTGCTTTGTTTTATCTTAATTATTAATTATTATTTATTGGTTTTAAAATAAAGTTAGATATTAATTGCGGTCCTTTTTACAGTGAAGTTTTGGATATTTATATAATATGTTAATAAAGACAGTAATACATTAACAAATTTATAAATTGAATAAATTAATTAAATAATAAAAATTCATAGTATTATATATAAAGGTGCAAATGCAGCTATTTATAATATAATACAGAAGCAAAAATTAGATAAACTAAACAAAAATTAAAATGAAACAAAAAGAAAGAAGACAAAAAACAGCAAATTTAGACAAAAAAGATGACAATACATCTTTAAGCGTACGAAAGCAACAGCCTCAAGTGATTGCATCAACAGAAGGTTGAAACGATAATATTTAAAACACATAAAAATATATAAAAATGAATTTCGAAAGTAAAAAATGTTCAAAAAGGAAGAAATGAATAAGGAATCGAATGGTAAACTTTATCGAAGACCACTCACCATAAAGATTCCAAAATTAGACAAGATTTTCTGTCAAGGGTAAGATTATAAATCAAAATTATACCCTTTGTGGCCTGAATCCTGTCCAAAATCAATATTTGAATCATTTTGACGAATCAAAATGCACAATCCTTAAAAAATCAAGAGGTACTAGAGAGTGTGTTAACCCTAACACTCTCTGCCGAAATCTTAGATGCAATCCAGACGACGCCAAGTATACATGAAGCAACAAAAGATTAAAAGCTAGCACGTAGCTCCCTCTATGAAGAAAAATTCTAACTAACTAATCAGAATAAAAAATTAATATTTAAACAGTTTTAGCAAATTAAATAAGAAAAAAACCATTAATATATTAATTAGAGAAATTTTTATACTCCTTTTAAAAAACTATTAATATTAATGAAAGAATTTGGGAATCCGTTGTCTTTAAGAATATTTTTTAAATTATCTAAAGCTTTAACTAAATTAGAATGGTTGTTACATACGCTATTTATTCTATTAATTTGAGAAAAAATGGAATTCCTAAAAATTTTATAATGAAGATTTGTATGAAAATTACAAAGTATTATAGCCTTAAAATTAAACTCATTTCTTTTATCAAATAAGCCAACAGATATATCTGAATTTAATATTTCAATTTCCATATCTAAAAAATTGCATTTGTTAATTTCTGTATTGGTTTTGTTTAATTTAAGCTCTTCTGGATAGCAGTTATAAATGGAATTAAAATTATCATAATTAAACACTATAAGGTCATCAATAAAACGAAAACCATAAATAATATCATTTTTAATTAATTCCCTCTCATATGAATGTAGAAAGACGTTTGCCAATGCACTAGAATAATTGCAACCCATAGGGATACCAAAAACCTGTTTATAGTATTCAATTCCGTTAAAGAGATAGTTTTCACAAATATTAACTCTGCAGATATCTATCCATTTATTTTTTTCTATTAAATCAGTGTTTAGGTATAAATCATAAACATTTGAGCAAACTTCAATTAGTTTATTGTGTGGGAGGCTAGTAAATAGATTTTCAAAATCAAATGTATTAATGTTATAAATTTTATTATCTTTAATAAAATTTAAAATTTTAGTGTTGTTATCTATAATGAAGTTCTCTTCTTCTTTTATTTTTTTTAAGAATAATTTTTAGAAATTTAAAGAAAAATTTACTTAAATGATAGTTGTAACTTCCAGTGCTACAAGTAACAAATCTGAATTTTAAAGGATTTTTATGAAATTTGATAGTAGGGAAAAGGTAAGGATAATTTAGATTACTGATTTTAATTTTAGTTTTTTTAGCTAGTGCAATAATTCTTTTATCCAGTTCTTTTTTTCCAAATTTAATTGTTTGATATGTTTTATTTGAGCTATATTCATTAAGCAGAGTATCTTTGAAGTGTAATTTACACATTAAGCAAAAATTATTTCCTGCCTTATCTACTGTTGTAACAATAAATTAATTTGTCTAAATTTGCTGTTTTTTGTCTTCTTTCTTTTTGTTTCATTTTAATTTTTGTTTAGTTTATCTAATTTATGTTAATAAAGAGTTATTTATTCACTGAAGACATTAAATATCTACAATAATTTTTGGGGCAGCAAGCGTTTGCAACGAAACTTTTTTTTATCAGTTTGCCGCTTATTGACGTAAGCGTTGAGCAGATTAGTTTTTAAAAGATAATAATTTAGCTTCATTATTAACCTCCGACTGCCGATTTTTTTATAATCGCAATTTAGATGCAAACGTATGCGAATATCTTTGAGCCAAGCGAAATGTTATTTATATGCAAATCTTTATTAGTGTAATACACTACTAAGCAAACACATTAGCTAGCGAAAATCATAAGATGCAGCAGAAAATAGACTTACTTCTTATCCGCAGAAATCGCGGGATAAGTTGTCAGAGGATTAATTAATAAAAATATTAAAGTTTTCAAAAGCAGGCATTTATTTGTGTACTGAAAAGAAGAAAACAATTTTTTATTAAGAATATGAAGATAAAACAAAATTGTAAAAGCGTGAGGCGCTGATAGAAATGCTCTAATTAAATTGAAATTTTAATAAGTGTTTAGGTAATATTTTCTTATGATATTCATTCTTGATTAATTTCTTATAGTATTCTTTTCAATGCCTCGAGATTTTAAGATTTTGTTTTGAATCCCAAATTCTTAATAAAATTATTTTTTCTACTTTTTAGTACATTAATAAAAGCGTGTTTTCAAAACCCTTTTCAGTTTTTAGAATTATGTATATTTCAGAATTCATTATTATGAATATTTTTATTGATAACTATTTAATATTGTAAAAAAGTTCCACTCTTCTGCGACTAAAATTGAACGAGTTATGAAGATTTAAATATAGCTACGTTAGACGATTTTAGACCATTTCAATGGCCTCCTCGAGGAAGGTCCACCAATCAACGGGCAGCACTAACTCGAAGCGGCCGTTGATTGGCTTAAAATAATGAAATCCAAAGCTTCATAACTCGCTCAGTTTTAGTCGCAGATGAGTGGACCTTTTTTCATGTTTAAAATGCCAGTGTGTAGCATTGAGAGAAGCCATGCGCTAGTTATCTCAATGCCCTGGCAAACTGCACCATTCATACAGATAGTCAATCTTCCCTGAAAGCTCTTACGGCTCTCCAGCCAAACTCAACTATTGCCCGGGGAATCCTGAATATCTGGAGCTCTTTAACAACCGAAGTTGTCATCTCCTGGGTTAAAGGACTTTTGGGGTATTAGGGAACAAGGCTGCTGACCAGTCAGCCAGACAGGGTACTCAGTACTCTCAACCTACATATTGCTCTCCCTAAATCTTGCCTTAAAAAATCTCAAAATGTGTTCCCTTGACATCTTGCAGGATAGATGGAATCTTTCGGAAACGGGACGGCGATCTTTCCTTTTCGTAATAATCGAGCCTCATTCAACTCAAGAATCAACCAATTCATCACAGAACATGGCCCGTTTGTGGCCTATCTTCACAGGTTCGGTTTATGCTCACACGATAGATTCGTTTGCGGTGATGAACGTGATCCAAACCACTACTCAACAGACTGCCCAGTGACAAAACCCTTTCATTTCACAAAGCCCAGGGCTAAAAACCTATCGACGCGGTGTGAAAATATTGTCCAAGACAAGAGATCCCTGGCACGGCTCATGAGTATTATGAAGAACGAAGGCATGATATCATCATGGATTAAGAAAGTCTTTTCATGCTTCCACCAGCAATTTAGATATTCATTGCAGACTGCTTCAGTTTACCTTATATATTAATTGTTATTGTTGTTTAAATTTTTTCCTTCTTCTTTCTGCATTTCATCTTTACACTGAGAGGGTTTTGTGTAACCGTAAACCTTATCTGGTTGGCTCCCTCCCGGAGGATTAATAATAACAATAAAATGCCAGTGTGTCAAAAGCATTTTACTAAATATGACTGATAGAACCAGGGGACTGTATAAAAATTTAGACTTCGTAATTTTTTCCGAAGTACACTTATTGACTCAGACAACTTAAAATTGAATTCTTTACGTCATTCAAAATATTTTTCCAACTGGAAGTATATGCCTATCATTAAAGTTGTAGAAATTAGCTATTGAGCTACAATTAGAATTGACACAGTGTACAGGGTAAACAAAAAGTCCGTAGAAACTTTAAAAATTCATAAAAACCGGAAAAATAACCGAAATAAAAAACTGTTTGCAGGGTTAGCATCGCTGGACACGGGATTTTTTAAAGCAAAAAAAAAACCCCTCAAAAACAGCCGATAGGTGGCGCTGACGCGCACAAGACAAAGAAAAGTTACACAAATAACGAACACAATGCCTCCAAATCGTTTAGTACAGCAGTATGTGTTCCACATGACCACCACCACAGGGGATAACACCATGCAGGTGATTCAAAAATCCGGCAACAGCAGAGTGCTGATTGGTCGCTGATTCCTGGTTCACGGAAAACAACTTCGCCAACAAAGCTTTACTCTTCGCACTCAGCATCATTGTTCGCTTGTTGTGGTTGTGGATTAGGAGCGCAAGTTCTTATAATCGTTACAATTAATAAAATTTAACAAAAGATATTAAAATTAATCTAAACTCTTTGTAATATACAGAATGGCGCATATGCAGCAACTTCTAATAAAATACAAATACAAATAATAGAAAAAAAAATTTAAAAAGAAAACGAGAAAAAATATATAGAAGCAGAAGAAGTAAGCAATAATGATAACAATGCACCTTTTGGCGCGCCCAAAGCAGCTGCATCCAGTGATTCCATCAACAAAATTTTCCTATAATTAACAAACAAATCATTATAGAATTAAACAACAAAAAAATTCTCTAATAATTGAAGCACATAAAAGAAAATTAGAAAATAAAAGAAAATACACAATCAAAATGGAAGAAATGGAAGAGAACTCGAATGGCGAAGAACTTTTTCGAAGAGCCATTCGCCACTGGAGTTCTAATATGGACAAATTTTCTGTCGAAGGCAAGACTACAAAGTCAAAATTATACCCCCTGTGGCCTGAATTTGTCCATTAACTGAAATATAAGAAATAATGCATTGTTATCATTATTGTTTACTTCTTCTATTACTTCTATATATTTTTTTCTTGTTTTGTTTTCAAATTTTTTTTTTGTTTTTCAATTATTCTTATAACCGTCTGATTTGCATATTCCCACCAAATTTGCTCGTACCAGCGCCATCTATCGGCTGTTTTTTTCAGTTATTACTTTCTCGTATACGAAGTATACAAAGAGAAAGTATTGTAATCGTCAAAAAATTCGAACTCGAGATTTTGACGAATCTCCACGTTTTAGACCTCCCTGATTCCGAAAAACACAATTTTGGAATTATGTCTGTCTGTGTGTGTGTCTGTGAACACGATAACACGCAAACTATTAGAGCTACGGGGATAAAATTTGGTATGTGGTCTTTAAACATGATTTGTAGGTTTCTATCAAATTTTGGACAAAATCCGTCTACGGGAAGTCTGTCTGTCTGTATGTTCGATAACATGCGAACGCTATAACTCAAAAACTTGAAAAGCCAGATGGATAAAATTTTATACACAGTTTTATCGTCATGAATGTAGGTCCGTATAAAATTTTGGGCGAAATCCGTCAAAGGTTGATTGTCTGTCGGTCTGTATAATCGCATACTTGTTCTACTCCATACGCATGCGCAATAGTAGAAATGCCTGTGCAAAGAAGAGACACTTCGAAAACTTGGCAGTTTGCCAAAAACCAATTCTGGCGGCGAGATTTTGTAAGGAAGCAAACATTTAGGTCGTCTCGTTTTACTTGCGTGCTGGAAACAATCTCTGCGCATGCGCAAGCTATTCTCCTGTTTTCTTCTCCGCACGCGGAACATGCATTGCTCGAGTTTGATAAAAAAATAAATATTGCGAAGTTTTAATACATACGTATCTTTTTGAATATGATTCTTCACCTCAATATTTTACTATCACTATAATCAACAATGAAAAACCTTCTGATAGTCATTGCATTCTGGGTTACAGTTGGTTCGAACTTTTTATCAACGCAGGGGGAAGGGAAATGACAAATGTTTGAAAAGTATACGAGAAAGTTTAGGGGAGGCCACTCCCGCTGGTTTTTTTCCTGTCTTGGAAAAAATTCCCATGACCTAGAGATGCTAATCCTGCAAACCGTTTTTTATTTCGGTTGTTTTTCCGGTTTTTATGATTTTTTAAAGTTTCGACGGACTTTCTGTTCACCCTGTATATAGAGAGTATATTTAAAATCTGTAAATTAATTAAATATGTTAATCTAATTTATTGCAGGTGTTAAAGTTTTATAACCCTGCAAAAATTATTGCCGTCAAAAAAATTT
The DNA here is from genome assembly GCA_013235015.1 of Araneus ventricosus. Classification (NCBI taxonomy): domain Eukaryota; kingdom Metazoa; phylum Arthropoda; class Arachnida; order Araneae; family Araneidae; genus Araneus; species Araneus ventricosus. The sequence continues at coordinate 28,413 of BGPR01000907.1, forward strand.
TCATTCACTTGATATTTTGTAAATAACAAAGATTCTATATTTAGAACGAATTTTTGGTTAATACCTAGCATTGCATTGATTTGGTAATGCTTTCATATTTTCATTAATTATATTTTTTTCTTACTTTTCGGAAAAAATTGACTAAATATATAATAATAGTCTCAATGTAAGACTTGTCTTTTTCTCGTCTTATCATTTTCTTTTCCTTCCCTATTTTCAATAAATGACTTAAGTTTCGGAAATTTGATTTATTTCGAAAATTAAACATGAATTTTATGCTATTTCATTAAAAACTTTTTGGATATTAATTTAGATACATAGTATATATCTAATCAATGCTATTGAATCCAAAAAGTATAAATTATTTTAACTCAATGATACATTTTTGCACTTTCCATAAGTATAGAAAATAATTTTGGGAAATATTTTGATGCTTCACGGACAAAAACAATTTAATTCATTTTAAAGAATTCCATTTAAAATTTAGATAAATTCAAAGCACTTGAATATATCTTCCTGTTTAAATACAGTAAAAAAACTACAGTTCCGTGCAGGGTGTTTGTGTAATTTCAGAAACAAATTATTAAGAGACAAGGATTTTAGTCTCATCCTTATAAACTGTTTCGGATAAATTTTTCTACATTCAACTATTTTCTACATTCTAACTATATAATCTACAAATTCTTTTAGTAGTTTATCCCTTTTGAGGTTGTTAAAAATACCAATATGATTATTCTGAATGTTTTATAAAATAAATTTATTAATGTATCTGATTAAAAAACTTATTACGCAACACGGGCTGAGTTTTACTGACCCAATATTGAACTAAGCATACAGCCAAAATAGTAGAAATGCTATGGGGGCTGAGACAAAACACGCCTACGATGGATTAAAAATTAACGAGAAGAAACATTTTAAGAATTTATTATAAAACTAAAGTAACAAAAACTAATATTTTATATTCTATTTTTAAATTCCGTTTAAAAATTTCCATTAATAATAAACTCCTGATATTCGCAATTAAAAATATTTTTTACCAAAGAAGAAATATTAATCGAAAACTGGGTAAAATAGTTAAAATTTCCATGAGTAAATTTCGAACTAAATATTCCTTATTAATTTTCATTTATTGAAACTCAAGCTTCTACGACTGTCTATTTATAATTTGCTCAATAACTATTTTGAACTATTAATTTTTTAGCATTGTTATGCTCAATTTCAATTGAAGAAAACTGCAAAAAATTAGCATTACAATATTCTGATTAGAAAAACCGTTTCACTTTTGAATAGAAATGCAGGAACTTGCACTTAATTGAAAGAATGTGTATAAAATTCTGTCGAATACGTTTAAAAAAACTATTTGTAAAAACAGCGAAAGTTTAATGTTTTATATGCATTTTTTACGTATTTTAAAGTAAAGATCACTTTCATTTTTTTACAATGTAATTTTTTGAAGGTGTCAAGGGAAAACATTTAATGAAACACGCAATCTGTTAATTAGATTTTGTTTGTAGTTTCATAAAAGAAATTCTCCTTTTTTATAAATTCCTGTAACAAATTAAAATTTTTGTTGTTACCATTTTTTATACCGTTTTTCGAACAAACTTTTTTCTTCCTAATTTCCGTTTTCTTACCCTTTAAATGCATCACTTTAATTGGCATTTATTCTCTTAACACATTTAAATGATTGTCTGCAAATAAAATTTATCGCTACTTTGATATCTTTAATAGCTTTTTATCTCCCCAAACCACTTTTTATTTGTAATATTTTTAAAGATTTATAACATAATTCACTAAGGTAAAGTTCAAACTGGTTAGAAATCTTTTTACAGGCCTTTTAAATTATCCAAATCCGCTCATCCATCAAATTCTAATTGCTCACAACAAATTCTAAACACAATTTCCCCTACAAAAACTATAAAATGGCACTTTCCGCTCAAACACCCATAGTAAATCTGTTTCACAATATCATACTGACTCTATTCTGTGGTTATTAAAATTTTGGTGAAATCCATGTCGCTCAAATAATTGTATTCTATGAGGTCATTTCCCTTTTTTTTACCTATTTATTTCATATCCAATCTTGGTGTTTCCGACGCGTTTTTTCATATTATGGTTTAACCCTTTTAAGTTCACTACTTGTTTCGTTTTGAAAATTACTAAATTTATTTCAAAAATAAGTATTATACATATAGCTGATCATAAATATGTAAAGGAAAAAGAATTAGCATGTTTTATTTTCAAGAAATTTGTGGTTTCACAGTGAAACCAATGAATGGTAACGGTCTATTTTTCTTCCGAACAAGTTATCATCGAAATAAAATTAAATTATGCATTTAAGTTATAAGTATACGTGAGAAATCAGAATATTCAACCTTCATAAAATTCAATATTATTTTCGAAGATTCAATTTTAAAAAATATTAATTTGTCATAACCCCTCATCATTTTGTCACTCTTAGAGATTAAAAGGAATTTAGCTCTTGAAATTCCGATATCTTTGTGAATACTAACAATATTGAACTGGAATTTTTATATAAGTTGACCTATATATCTGGCTTTTAAGTTATGAAAGAAATATTACGCTACATTTCGCACATGCGCAGTAAAAAAAATGCTCAGTGTGTGTGGTTTCACTGCGAAACCAATAAACGCGAAAGAGTTAAGCAGCAATTGAGACTGAGCAGAAGTGCCTGCCACTGGTACTCATGAACACAAACCAATCTTCAAAAGGTAAACTTCAGATAATGCTATAACATTGATATTACTGGCTTTAGAAAAGATACATTGGGTGCTAGTATGAATTTGAGAATCAAAAAATATTTTTTTTTATATTGATTGTTCTTAAAGAAATCGGTAGTCTAATTTAGGAAAGCTGTGTTCCAATATGAGCAACCAGTTTCCTTAATTGGACCGATGACAAATTTTTTTTAATCTATAATTCCTACTTCACAGTGTAACTCATGATAAGTTAATTGCATCTGTGCCAAGGTAAATAAACTACAAATTATACTACTTGTTTTTCATTAAAATTGCTTCTCTATCATTGTACATTAAAAAATATGTCCAGGTAGAAAAATTCGGCAAAAAGTAAAAATTCTTCTTCTAAATGAGAAATGCTCTTAATACCAATACAGAATTGAATTTAGATTTTGCTTTCGCGTATTAACCAAATTGTTTGTGTTATATTAGTTTTTTTAATAATTAATAATTTAATTTCTATATAGTGCTATAAAACTATTTTCATGAATTTGTAATTAGTCTTTCTTTTTAGTTTTTTAAATCAATACGCACAAAATTCAGGATCTAATCGAGATCTAAATTATGATTGCCTTTAATTCTGCAATCTGTATTATTGATATATTTAATGCATTATTATGAAATCTTGCAAATAAACACAAACATTTCCTTGAATTTTATCTAACCATTGCTCGATAGTTTGGTTATTATTGGCCCATTTTAAATTACTGCTTCCCTTTAATTACTCATGAACTAATTTTATATCTTGTGCAGTGTGCTGTTGATACTTTTTAGCATTCATTTCTCTGAAATGCTATAGAAGATTCTGTCATGCGTATTAAATAATCTATACTCAGAATCGAAATGAAGAACGCCGGGAGTATCGGGGTGAACTGATGGGAAGGTTCTTTTTTTTCATTTTTTCAATGGATTTATCAGTGGATTTTATGCCAAAAAATATAAGCTTGTAAGTTGCAGTATCATTCTTTTATCTTGAACCTTAGCGAAGTTTCTGGATTTTTTAATGCAAATGTTTGAAAGTAATAATGTTTTTTTCTGTGCAATATCGTGATTAAAAGTTAATTGATTGGCTTACGCAGCGTTTAAAGCTTCTGTGAATATCGAAAATCAGCGGCATTTAGCTTAAATGCTGTGATTGTTTTCATCGCAAGCAAATTATTTGTTTACTTGCGTGTGTTGATATTTAAATGCCTTATCAAAAAATTTAAGTTGTCGATGTTTTTTTCCTGTTTGTATATGTTACCGGCAAAATTTGAAATCCGGCATTCTAAAGAATACCTAGGCATTTTATAGAGTGCCGAAAACTGGACGGCAATGTATTAAACGATTAACATTTCACACATTTCCTGGGCATTCTATAGAATGCCTAGGTATTATATACAATACCTAGGGAAAGTATGTGAAAATTCTCATATTTCATACTTTGCCTATAAACACCTGGCATTCTATAAAATGCCTAGGTATTCTATAGAATGCCGGCGTTTCATACTTTACCGGCAACAAATATAAATCTATGCATTCATTCTCCTTATTCGGTTTTTTGCTAATTTAGATTCGTTCCAGATCATAAATATTTATAAATTTTTTTAAATGCTTCCGAAAGAAATTGTACTTTTACCAGTTAGTGATTACAAATACAAAAATTTTACTAGGATGTCTGAAGGAAATAATATGCATGTTAATTTTTCTTTTTGTTTAACTCAACGCAAGCAAATTTAATTCCTCAGAATGCTATTATTTACACATCATTTCAGTAAAGCTGCTTTGTTAGCTCCCTTCAAGATGAAATTTGTACGATTAAAATTTCTTTAAAACTTTAATTTTCGAAATTTCTTTCTTTTAAAAACTTCCCAAAACAGTATTTCCTTGCATATTTCTCTGGATTAAATCAATGACTACATTTCTTTGGTTTGTATAATTTAATATTACAAAATTGAAAGGCTAAAATTTACAAAAATTAAGTATTAATAACTTGCCAACTATTTTTTTAATTAACTGTTTTGTCTTTAAAAACATCATTATAAGTTAATTATTTTTAATGTTAATATCTAATATTATATTTTCTTTGTTTTCTTGATGGATAGAAAAATTATACTCTATTGATAATTCAAATAGATATTGTACTGCAGCCTCAATGCTAATTTGTAGAATATACAACCAAAAGAAATTTCTTTGTACGAAAAATAGTTCCCAACTTGAAATTATAAATGAGTTATATGGATTATAAGTTACTGAATCAACCGTGATTTTAAATAATTTATTATTATATTTCTAAAAATTGTCAACAAAACAAACGACGTGTGACTTTAAATTTTTTAAAGTAAAGATCATGTTGTCAGATAATTGTTTTCCTATTTCTTTTAAGGATATCAAATAAATTAAGGAAAAATCATAAACTTCCTAACAGTGTATTGAATAATAAACATAAAGAGTATATATTTTTTAAATTTTAATTTAAAAGCAGATGATAGATTGAAATTCAGTCTTAAAATATTCCTTACAAGACAATGGCTTGCGAAATTTTCTGAAGTGCAGCTTACGTCCATTTTCACACATTTTTGTTATATAAGGTATTTGCAAACAATTCCACAATGTTTTGAAAAAAAGGCAAAGAAAATGTTTTAAGAATTCATAACAACGAAAATAAACTTCAATATCCCTTCATTTCCTGCATATGAAATATGACGGAAAAACAACAGCAGCAAACAAACCCCTTCAACTATTCACTTCTTTTATTCATCATCGGAAATATACTCTCTTCTCCATACTTTAGAATAGTTTCCTTAAACAGACAGATTACGTCGGAACTAATAGTCTAAGCCTAAAGGATCAGGAAAAAACCTTTTCCTCTCCCATCGGAAATTAAATCGAATCTTAGCCCAAGATAAATCCTCCATTTCCATTACTCTCCCATGGAACAACGGACTGAGAAAGTCCTCGGAACACGATCCCAAGGAGAAAGGGCGCAGCAAAAGAAAACAAAGATTGGGACGAACTACAATCTGATAACATGTTATTTAGTTAGTTTGGTCACTGCAATTGCCTCCGCTGGAAAACAGGTAGGTCGGTAAATAGGAAAAAACAGGAAGAACTCCAGCGGATAGTTTTCTTCCTCCGAAAGGTTTATTTTGTAGATCATTATTCCAGATTACAGATGAAATAGAACTGTTCGCCTCTTTCTCCTCCCCTGCAATCTATTTATCAAGGTGTCTGTGAACTACTGAAACATTTTGTGACATGTTTAAGAGGTAATTTGGTCGCTCTCTCTCTTTTTTATTTGGGAGGGGAGGGATGTTTATTTTCCTCAACTAGGGCGTTGTTTTTGAGCTAGATTTTCATTCTTATGGTTCGTGTTTCTTTCGGAATGCTGTGTAATTGTGATTGGTATCATTTGATGACCATTGGCATTTCTTCATACTTTTTTATATTTAATTCAACTTTATTTGCTGACTTAGATGTTGTGGATTGAAGCTTTAACCCTTTAGCGCCCCATCGGGGGGGGGGGGGCAACGCGAGTTCACTTATGAGACTCGCCAACCCGAAGGTACAACAATGGTGGTGTGGCTCTTTGGGTCCATCTCCGAAGACAGGTAGTACCCCGGTTAAACGGGGGTTGTTGCATGAGCAGCTCGTATTGTTGGATATTATGCGGGAGCCACAATGCCTGACTATGCTGTCGCGGAGGCCGGTCATTCATGTTTTACCCGGATGCTACGGCAGAGCGGGGTGATGTTCCTTGTGGTTTAACCCTTTAGCGCCCAGCGTTCTATTTATAGGGTAGTTACATTTATGTTACGTGGCTAAACAGAATGCAATCATTTTTTGTTCTGTTTTTCCTATGAAGGCAATAGGTATTACCAAACCCCTAAACCGTTTTCAAGAAGAATATACCACCAGTTAGCCAGATTTTGAAGTAAAAATGTCATCATTTTGAATTTTTTTTATTTCTATACTGCAAGAAATTAGAAAGTGATTATTATTTATTTTGATATTTTACTATATTTTAAAAATCTTGAATACTTTTGTAAAAAATAGTTTAAAAATTTTTTATCGATATTTTTTGATATTTTACTATATTTCAAAAATCTTGAATATTTTTGTAAAAAATAGTTTTAAAATTTTTTATCGATACTTTTTGACATTTTTTCTAATAAAATTTAAAAAAAGAAAAGAAAAATTGTTTCTTCCAATTTAATTTTGCTTCACATTTAGCTTAATCTTAGTGTTTAAAACATAATTTATTAGAAATTTATTGAAATCTGTGATTTAAATTAATTTGGGCGTTAATGGTTAATAGAACTATTCAAAATGGAGGTTTCAAAGAGCCTGATTTTAACTATTTTAAGCAATCTCATTTTATTATAATCCGATTCCAGTCATGACATTTCTCAGATGTCTGAGTCTCTGCCGTTTCTATTTTGTAACAGATTTAATTAATAAGGTTTTAAATTCGAAATTTTTATTATTATCCTCCAATGGCTAAGGCCAAACATCAAGATTGAAATTCACACACCAAATTTGAAACAGGACAAACTATAACTTGAAACTAAATTTTGGTGAAAAGCATAAAACTGTCTTACATTGTCGCTAATTTTTTCATTTATCCAATAAATATATTTAGACGCAGATATTTATTTGTCATCAACCAAATTATATACATTGATTATCAAAATGAGGTCAAACTTTACTTTGCATGGATAATCAACGCTCTTGGCCTATCGAGTCTTGTTCTTTATGAATCCAGTTTGCTAAGTCAAACACTGAATCAACTCTGGTTCTCTGTCTGAACAGTTGTATATACAGCGGCATAGGGCGTTTTTATGTCCGAAATATCTGCATTATCTGACGCAATTTTTTTATATAAAATACTATAATTTTTAGTAGACTACTTTAAAATTCACTTACAGTAGAGTCGCGGCTATCCGAGTTAATCTGGACCAAGCTCACATAAGCGAAAAACTCTGTTAAACGGTATTTACATAAATGGTCACTTATTGAAAAGGTGAAATTTAAATTTACAAACAATTTATTAATTTTTCTGGCATGCTTATAGTCCTTATGACGTACACTGCCAATGCTTGCAGTTTAAAAACAGGGAATGAAAGTGTTCATTTACAAAAGTCGTTGATATTTTTTTTGTTTGTGGTTTGATAAACGTTTCTTTTCTGCAATGTTACGCCACCTTGTTAGTGTCATCAGAATTGTCTTCTTGCTGCTCAATGTATTCAATAGTTTTTCAATCGAACTTAGACCTTCAGAATGCGTAATTTTCTTCTGGTTAACATAGTTTTCATCATCACTGCTCTCTTGTTCGCGATTTTCAACCATATCTGCAATCATGGCATCTGTAATTTCTTGAGCATGCTCTGCGTGGCACTGGAATTCCGTCAATCACTCAATACAAACCCGCTTGTTGAGTACTGACACTCCTCTTTACATTGTTAAATTGAAAGAGAGATAATCTGCAGCACTGGTCGAGTTTAACCTTTAGAATCAGAAACGACCATTGTCAATGAAGTGTAAAGTGAAGGTGAAAAGAAAGACATAAAACTCTGATTTCCTGGTCAGAATGGGAAAAAAAGGATTTTTTCCCCTTTTTGGTGACTGGGTTAAAGCGAAACTCGATTAAACGGGACTCAGACAATCGCGAATCTATTACTCATTTCCTTTCTTATTTTAAGCTCTGACGCTGAGGCACTATAGCAAGACGATGATTTAGCTTTATTTTAACTCACTTTCTATTTTACTTCACTTGCTTCATGTTTGTAAAGGTGGATATTTGTAATAAGATTTTTTAATCAATTCCAGATTTTACATAGTACAAATTTGTACGTTTCTGTATCCCCGATGGCAATACACAATTTTAATATTTTGAGAACTTAATTTATCAGTTAATCGATAAATTAAATTTTGATTCGATAGGAGTGGCGCCACCTGGTAATGAGTTTGAGAGCAAATTGATTTCAAATGTCCAAAGTATTTATAATAATGAATTATGAGATGAAGACTAAAAAGTAGAAAATAATTGAAATAAAAGAATTTCTACTTTTTAGGACACTTACAAAAATGTGTTTTTATGAATGGTCTTTTTATTAAATTTATTTTAATTGCTCATCTCGAATTAAAAGCATCGTGGAATTGATTAAATTTAGTCTGTTTCGCAACGCAAACACTATAAATGCAAAGATAGTATGTTTTCATTGAAGTTGAAAATACTGCTATCTTTAATGGTTATATACCA
>BGPR01000907.1:37422-64518 GCA_013235015.1 Araneus ventricosus
AAAACTAAATTTTTATTAATGATAGCACTGTCCTCTATTCGTGATACTCCATTTAGAAATTCAAATTTATGCTTTAAAAATAATCTGTCAATATACAAGGCGTCCGAGAATTGTGGAACTTATTTCTAAAATTAATTTTTAAAAACCTAATAATGTTACAACGACGTTTTTCTTAAATGAGAGAGCAAATTATTTTTTTTTTCTCATATAGGTAACGCAGAGTTACGGCGTTCTAAATTGGCTACAGCGAGAGAATTCCGTACGCAATAGCTACCGATCGGCAGTTCGAACTTTTTGGCTACCTTTTTGAGTTTTTCTTGAATATCTCAAAAAAAAATTCAGTTTTCACGCTGCATGTGAATTAACAAATTAAAGTGCTTTTATTTTTCTTCTAGCTTTAATATTTTCGAAGATAAATAGCTCTCAAAAATGGGAGATTTTAATTAATTTACGGCCACCTAGACCACCGTAACAGCGCGTTTCTAGTCTGAAAAAAAACTTTTTGAAATGTGCTCTCATTAAAAAAAATGTAGGCTGCAATTTTTTTTTATTATTAATTTTTGAAATGTGTCCCGCAATTCTTAGGCACCTGTGGAATCAAATTTGAGCCTCCATTTAAAATAACTATATTAGGAAGATAGATTTTTAAAATTATTTTTAAGATATTTTTTTAAGTAATATGAATGGAAATAAAATTTGAAAAGATGCATATTGTTAAATATATTTTACTTACAGAGATAGATGATATTTTATCAAACCAAATGTTAAGGTTGCTACTTTGAATCGATGCAGTGGTCAATAGGCTAACTTGGTTATCCTTATGTCTATAGCACTAGGGCCAGAATTTACTTTAAGTTATTCTAGTTACTGCAACGAACAGAGTAGCTACTGCATCTCATTAGGCAAGGCAAATTAGAAGGTACAAACCACCGTGGACAGGTATTCATGTATATACTGGCTCGTGCAGGTGTGAGGAAACATCACGCAACACTGAAGAAGATAACTCATGATAACAATTATGACTTTAATAAACTTAACAAGATAAAAGTAAAGTAAATGATAATTGAATCAACATGTCGATAACAGGAACATAAATCAGAGCCAGAGCAAAGAGAGAGAGATGATAGATGATGCTTGAGCCTTTACAGTACTCAGCTCTCCACTACGCATGAGCAAGGTAGACAGCGCACGCAGGACGAAGCTGTTGCCACAATATAATATGTCCCCACAATTATACACTAGTGATTACTTAATATCTAAAATTAATTAATTTTAAAAGATTTTCGTTTTATTGGTGTAGAAATAGTTAAAAGTTATTGTTTTGAGATTATTTTAGATGCCCCAACAGCATTGGTATAAATATCGTTTTATATTGTATTCAACAAGATTGGATTGCAAATCTAGTCTTCTGATAATCAGTTATTTAGTTTAATCACATATTATCTATTTATTTATGCTGTTCGTTATGGAAAAACTTACTTTAAAAGTATCAAAATGAATTGTAATAAGTTTTTACTTGCTAACAAATTTTTTTATACGTTTTCAGTACAAACTTTTCGACTACGTTTAGTCATAATAAAATTCTTGCAATATTGGTAATTTCTCTATTCTTTTATAATTTAAATAGATTTCCTGAAAAACAGGAATCTCTTTTTTGTGTGATAGAATAGCTCTATACTCTTACGAAAATTAACCAAAGCTATGTTTGATTTCTAAACTTCAGTAAGTGATATTCCACTTTGCAAAGTTTCAGAAATGAATTCATAACAAAAACCTCTATTTATACTTTTTTAAAGTTTTAGTTGTTTATTTTATTTCATAGTAAAAAGCAGGATAGAATTACTAGCTTTTCGTTGTTTCCTGTCATTGTGCTCATGAGAATGGCTATATCAATTAGGTTGTCATTTATATCGAAAAAATAAACAATCATTTTTCAGAATAATCTTCTTTATTATAAACTTGCAACAAACAAACTACAACATATTTTTACTACACGTAAAAATGTATTCACTGTACAATATCATACACATCCATTACCGATGCTAGTTTCTTACACATATGAATTAATGCAATTTCATTAAGGCCTTTGTATAGCATAGCATAAAAGTTTGAACATAAAGGCAAACAGCATGAATGCAGACGGGTGACAGGCAATGGATTCTGTACATAATCACGTGTACAGGATATTTGGCCGAGACAATAAATAAATTAACACAGGAAAGGAATCAAGACAAAATGCCTTTAGAAACTTTAAGATCACATTTTATGATTTCGGCTTCTGGATGAAGCATTAGGCCTTGACTAGAACATCTTTCCTAGCGATAGAAGGGAGTCCGAGTTTACCGAAGAAAGGATGTCCACCAGCGCTTCCGAATCGGCGGTATTCATGAGTGATTCCATGTCCACCAGCAGACAGAGGCTCGTGTTTGATTTCAGTAGAGAAGCCGACAAGGGGTTCTTCAAGCCCAACAGTTTTGGCTTCATAAGATTCGTGTTCGGGTATTTCATGATGGTGGGGTTCGATTTCATGTTCAGGTTCGGCATTGACTTCGAATTCGTGACCGTGTTCTTCTGGTGCGGCATCGAATCCGTGGTGTTCGGCTGCTGGGATTTCCAATCCATGGGGTTCAGCGTGAAGGGAGTGTCCATGACCATGGATGATTCCGTGCCATTTGTGTTGGTGCTTGTGACCGTGGTGATGACCATGTTCATGACCGTGTTTATGTCCGTGTTCGTGTTTGTGACCGTGGCCGTGCTTGTGGCCGTGTTCATGTTTGTGGCCATGTTCGTGCTTGTGACCGTGTTCATGTTTGTGAGCATGATCATGATGATGACCATGCTTATGTCCATGCTCATGTTTGTGCAAATGTCCGTGTTTGTGACCGTGCTCATGTTTGTGTTCGTGGCCGTGCTTGTGCTCGTGTCCATGTTTATGGTCATGGGCATGCTTGTGGCCATGTTCGTGCTTGTGACCGTGCTCATGCTTGTGTCCGTGTTGATGCTTGTGACCATGTTCATGCTTGTGATCATGACCATGTTTATGTTCATGTCCGTGCTTGTGATCGTGAGCATGCTTGTGCAAATGATCGTGTTTATGACCGTGGTCATGCTTGTGTTCGTGTCCATGCTTGTGTTCATGTCCATGCTTATGATCGTGCCCATGCTTGTGGTGATGATGATGGTGGTGGTGGTGATGGTGATGATGTTCGCTCTTGTCCTTAATCACAATAACTTTCTTGTCATCTCCATGCCTAGGAAAATATATCAGTATTTGTTTTATGAAATGTATTCATTAAAATTTCACAATTGATTATGACTGATTAAACATTTTTCTACTAGTTGAACATTTACATGATACTAAGAACTCACTAAAGGAAATATTTAAATGAAAATCACAATAACTAAAACTTTTTCTTTGAATTCTATAAAGCGATATATTTTTAAGGTTTAATTTAGAAAACTTTTCATTTGATATATATTCTTTCAATACAAATGTTACTGAAGAACTTATATTTGTTTTAAGCAAATGTTTTCATAAAAATCTCCCTTGTCTCTCATAATGTTTATTCAGATATCAAAATTATGAACTTTTTTCTGCATTTAAATTTTACTCAAGTACTTCTCATTATTATTACTAATATACTCACATTTTAATTTTAAGCTGATTTAAGCCTGTTTTTATAAAAGGTTTGATATGTTTAGAAGTAAATAATGTTTAACGTTATATAAGTTACTGTTAATAATCATTTTGTTCGTCTATTTTCGTCAAACATACGAATAGTAATTTTCACTTTAAAGTTTAAACATGCAATTTGGTATTCTCTAGTTCTGTATTTATGTTAATGTCAAAATATCCTAAGAATGCCTTCTCGGTGTAATTTTATTATTTCTTATTGAAATAGCCATTTATTTTTATAACAAAACCACATAGGAAAAAATAGATCTGACTTCTCGTGTCGATAATTGTACGAAAAATAGTTATATACTAATCTCCGCATTTCACAAACACAAAAAATAAAATAGCATTTTATAAAGTACTAAATAACCCCTATATGTGAACGAAAATTCTATAGAAAATTCAACAGAAACAGCTAAATTCTTCATTTTTTCATTTTACTTACATAAGGATGCAATTCAGAATAAATTTGTTTTTCTGTTATAGAATATTCACTGTGTTGTTATGCATATTTAACTAAAGGAATAGAAACATATGTATGCTATTGTAATACCTTCTAAAATATAAACATTTTAAGAATTTTTATATTTATTTTAAACTAGCATGAGCTTATTTACGTTAGTGCTTTTCTAAATTATAAAAACAAATTCATACTAAAAAGCAATATTATTTATATATTTCATTTTACAAAAAAGTTACAGCAGCAATATTTTCTCTTTATTGAATGAATAAAACTTTTATGTTCTTATAAAAAAAATTATAAAGAAACTTACGGTTCAAGTTCAGGTTCAGGTTCAGGCTCTGCTGCAACGTACATTACAGCCGCCATCAGTAACACCAAACAGAGCCTCATACTGATCTTCATCTGGAAGAAATAATTAAAGTTAATGTAAGTATCCATGATAAGCTTATTTTGTACGAATTATTTCGTGGAATACAAAACATTAAATCTGGGATATTTCCTTTTCAAACTTTTTAATAATTCAATGTTAATGCAGTAGATTTATGTTGCGTTTACACAGCGTTTGCCCTAATTTTTACCAAGGATGCCATAATTTTATATTTTATAAATAACAACGTATATTTTAAGTCTAAATTACAATATAAATCCTGAATCTAAATATTTAACTTGAAAAAATGTGTAGTTTTTCAAAAAATGGACCGTTAAGATACATATATTAAATGTTTACCATCAACAACGCGTCTAAGTTCAAATATTTTTACATGACGTTCTCAGACTTTACATTTCAAATATCATAATTTATTCAGAGAGAATCTGATTCTCCAAATATAAAGAACTTACTTAAAATTAAACTAGTTTTAAGATAAATAAAAGCAACTTGTAATAGAAATTTGTGAATCTAAGCAAACTAATTTTATCCTGAAAGAATTCAAAAGAATAAACAAAGCAATAAAATCAACATAAAAATACTAATTATCTTAAATAGGGAAAGAAATGATAGAGAATTACTAGAATAGAAAGAAAGAATATATATTTATTACTCTCTGCTTCAATGTATGAAAAAATCCAATACATGTTTGAAAACTTGTAAGAATGAATACTAAGTAAACTTGTAAGAATAATAATATAAGAAAACTTTTAGAATAAGATAAAATCCGTTTAAGCAATAATTAAACTGCTTAATATTAGAATTTATTTAATGAACTGCAAACATATAAATTTTGAACACTTACATGACTGTTCTTTGTATTTTTATTAGAAATCATGATAATGATAATATTTTATGTTTAATTTATAAAATATAATTTTAATTCTGATTTTAAAAATATCTTTCATACTTTTTCGTAAAAGTAAATTTTTTACATCAAAACAATTAGAGTTCATGTGCATACATTAAAATATACATTCTTAAGAGTGGAGGTTTCTCAGTACTTTTCTAGACTATTACTAGTAATAATAATAATTATAAAATTTGGACAGACTAGTAACATAATGTGTAAGAGATCGTTTTTGTTCTAAAAAGTCTTAATAGTTAAAATATATGATGAATTCTAGAATTTTACACTATTGAAAACATATGCATTATATGACTTTTCAATAAAACATTACGAATTTATAAATCCTTTAAAAGAATTAGTAATTTATATAATTTTATTAAAAATTAAGATTTATTCTTATTACTCTTTGCTTCACCAAACAATTTGTAACTATACCGTTTAATTCTAAAAATTTAGTTTGAATGCAAACATTTAAGTCACCATTTGAATATAACACCGACTAATAACTGCAACTTCCAAATTCGACCCTAAAATTTTTATACAGAATGAAAGGAAATTGAATAGCTCATCAAGAGAGCTATGGGTTTGAAAAAAGAGCTAACGTAAAGTTTTAAATCCTTTTCCGTTACTTAAGTCAAATGAAGTCGGAACACAACACGACGGCTTAGTCCAATAAGTAAGAAATTCCAATGGGATAAATCCAATAGATACCTTTTGCCGAGGAAGCCTTGACTGATTGACTTACTCGAAGTTGA
Organism: Araneus ventricosus; assembly: GCA_013235015.1. NCBI lineage: Eukaryota > Metazoa > Arthropoda > Arachnida > Araneae > Araneidae > Araneus > Araneus ventricosus. The sequence continues at coordinate 43,594 of BGPR01000907.1, forward strand.
TTTTGTGATGGAAGTGAGAAAGGTGCGCTACCTTATATACCAGCCCAAGAAACCAAAGAAAAATAACCCTACCGACCTACGAATTACTTCCTATTGCTTAAGGAACGCCAGCCATGCATGACGGTAACATGCACTTCCTCCAAAAGACGTTCCGAAATCCGACTACCATGATCATATAATCACACCTAGGAATCTGAGTGATCTGTCATTATCATTTATGTGCCATTTTCGATCCGATGGGAAATTGTTCCAGTAACATAGAGGTCCAAATTTTCGCAAAATGGTTGCAAAAACACCAATTAACGGTGTGGTCCGGAGACATGCAAAGGTGGCACGCAATTGGTGTCCAAACAGTTGCAAAAGAAATACTTTTAGAGAAAACAATGGCTGTACTTAATAGCGAAATTGGTGGGGTGTTTTGAGTGAAACTGCTTCTATTAACATTTTTGTGTTCAAATGGGTTTGTATTTTTGCTGATTTTTTTCCATTCTGTTGAAATTATCAAAAGAGATACAATGGGCCTGTCATAACTAATACAGATTCAGATGAGTTGGTTCTAAATGAAAATGAAACGGCTTAATTCATTTTTTTGAAGTACGCACAACGAGATGTTCTTTTCTTGTACAGCATCCGAAAATAATGGAAGTGTTAAAAAGTTTATTGGATCATTCATTTCAGATTAAGAGAAAAATCAATTTTAACTGCTTTTCCTTGTAATTGTTTGGGATTTTTCTTCTGTTATGTCTTATCAATATGCATTATATTTTTAATAAATGTTACCTACTTCTGCAGTTGAAAAAAATTATTAAAAGAAACTTCTTCTATTAAGTTAAAAGTAAACCTTCAGGAAACACGATACTCAATTTCATCATATTGGATTTCTGACGTGCTTTTATATTTCGAGTTAATTCAATTTTCATCATTTTTTCCCTCTGCTCCAGAAAAATGTATTATCGTCCCTTAGAAAATAGCCCAAATCGCATTCTCATAAATTGAACGAATTCATAAAAGCTTAATATTTTTTTCCATTTATTTAAAGAGCAAGAAAAATGACAATTACAATTAGAAGCATTTAATATGCAGAATGTAGCCCAAATTTGACACTATGATACTTATTAAAAACTTATAGATGGTCTGATAATGATAAGAAACACAAAAAAATTTAATTTTGCTTTGAGACAACTTACGAAGATTTGTTTCATTTGAATTAATTAATTGACTAAATTATCATTTAGTGGGTGAGATTATCCATGAATAAATAATGAATAATGGGCATATATAGTTTTTTTCCCCTCACTAGTCTTTGTTTTCTTTACTTTAAAAAAAATTCGGATGTAGAATTTAGAAATTTGATACTTTAAAATAAGTAGCTTCGTAAATGTAATTGGCTTGCTGAATTACTGTGCAATTCCTGCTAGTAATTCAGCATAAGTAAATAACTCTCTTGTAAAGTAAAACTCTACATCTCAATAAAAGGTTTCCTTCAATAAGCATAAAAATAGAAACTTTATAACTAAATGTTAATTTAATTTAACTAAATGTTAATTTAATTTAACTAAATGTTAATTAAATTTAACTAAATGTTAATTAAATTTTCATAAGCATAAAAATAGTAATTTCATAACTAAATGTTAATTTTTTGAAAACTTTTTTTATCAATAACATTACAAGTAAATGTGATTATGATATGTATTAGGAAATCTACAGAGTAAAAATATTTTCGATTTTCATAGTACCAATTCTTATATTTTAAGATTACATCATAACATTTTTATCGATTTCTCCATCAGTTTCCGAGTGCTTCAAATTATTAATTTCTTCCTTAATTTTTTTAAAAGTCATGTTGCTTAGGTAAATTGATTCGGCTTTGTTAAATTTCAAACTGGTTTTATTCCCAAACCAATGAAAACAGAATTTCTAGAAGCAATTGCTAAATTTTTTTACAATCACATTGCAAAAAATGAATCAATCTTGATAATATTGCTCTTTTAAATAGGCATTTTTAATTATGCAGAAGGATAACGAAGATACACTATCTGATCAAAAGTATCCGGACACTTACGGATTTCACATTTTTTAGAATTTCTTCTGAAAGCCTAAACTGACTGCCCTTGAACTTCGATCATGTAAAGAATGGACTCGAAATCACATTTTACAGTGAAGATTCGATCATGAGGGCAATTAAGGGATCTTCTACAAATTGATGAAGACGAAAATTATTTTGGCCCACCTCGCTTCAAAGAACACTTTCAGCAATGATTAAGTTTGATGTGCGTAATAGTTACGTGAATTTTTGTAAACGTAGCACAAATATTCCGCAATATATAAAGGTTTTCCTAAAAAATCCCAAATTTTCCCGCCTGTTTTTTGCTTATAACTTTCAGTGGTTTCTGTTATATTATACAAAACTTACAGGAAATATGACAATATGTTAGAGAAGAATTGTGTAAAAATTTGAATTAAAAATTTTGAATGTTAGAGAAAATATGAGTAGTTGTAATAAATAATATTTTACTGCGCATGCGCGTGATATAGCGTAATTTTTCTTTCATAACTTCAAAGCCAGATATGTAGATCAACTTATGTAAAAAATCCAGTCAAATATCATTAAACACATTGCAGAATCAAATATATCATATATATCAATATATCAAAATCATCATATCAAATATATCAGCAGAATTTTTGCTTCCCTCTAAGTCTATGGCCACACGTGAGGTTTTTCTGACGCGAGCCCAGTCGTTTGTTTCTGCTTTCTAGTGCAACAGAGAGGCAAATTCAAACAGTTGTTTGTGTAAAACTTTTGATACATTAGAAATGTATAAATAAAAGATTCATTCCACTTATCTCGTACTTGAAAACTAAAGAAAAGTGTTTATAATTTCATTAGAATTTAGGGTTTTTTTTTCCTGACATTCTTCCTCTTCAACTAAAAAAAAATTCAATTATATATTATAGGTTCTTAAATATTTCTTTAAAGTAAGAAGGTAATCGAAAGAATTCCTGCTTTAATTTGAACCATATTAATTCCTTTTACCACCAACGCAATTTTTTTGAATTAAGACACAATTGGTAACAAATGTGCCGTGTAGCTGCAAAAGTGGCCATCTCCAAATAAGGAAAAGTTTGAGGAAAGTGGATTTTCTGACACATCTACTCAAAATGAGATTTGAAAAATAAACTGCATGCATTGGAAGAGTATATGTATTCTAGTTATCAATTCATGGTGGTGAGTTGTTAAGAGGGTCAAATGGATATATAATCTTTGGAAAAACGTATTTTTGAAAAGTGGAGATGGTAACTTTTGCAGCTACACGACACGAATAGCTTATTTTAGTTATACTAACGTCTAGTTTTGAAGCATCACGAGTACTACTTTGTGGCGTACTTTGTAATTTTGAACCGCGATCTGAAAAGGACAAAACAATCAATTTTTAAGATTGTAATTGTTAAAATTAGGTTGTAATTGGGAAAGGGTTAATAAGTACAATTATTTTAAATAATGTAAGCATTTAACAAAAAAAGCGATATCAAAGGACCAAAGAATGAGCTGAATGACGTGAAAATAAAATCAACTGAAATACTTACATCTGTAATATAAAACTGGAAAAAACTATGGAAATTCAAGAATCATTAGTAGTATTCCAAGTAGTATTCCTTGACATATTTATTTTAAATAATGTAGAACAGAACACAACCGGACCAGATTAAGTCCTGTATTAGGCCTTAGACAAATCAATTTAAGGGCCCTTCCCTCCTCCATAACTACCAAAGTTAGATTTTTTTATTGATTTTAATTTAATATCTATATAAGCAGTTTTGATATAAATATAGTTATGAAAATTTTATGACATTTAATTGCTGGTCAGCTTCAAGAAAGTTAATTTCATTATCTCGCGTTTAAAAAAAATTAAATTAAAAAAAAAATTTTTTAACAAAACTGTAAAAAAGCGACAAAATTTTTTAGTACATTCCAAATATTCATATACAAAGTTTGACAGGGTGTTGATTCATGAGTCAATCCGACAACTGTAAGAAAAAAGATTGACCGCACATACCTGCAAGAGAAATTTAAAACATGAAAAAAAACGCTAAGAATAGTGTTTTGAAATTTAAGTGGTACTTAATTTTAATTTAACTACGTTCGAGTACATAGCCCTTGTAAACAAAATAAAACTACAAAAATTAAATAACCCTGAAAATGCCGGAAAAAATTTCGATGCCTGAGGCCCCCGAAAGTTGCGGGGCCCCCACAACTTTCTACTTGATAATCCGACCCTGGAACACATGAAAATACCAACGGAAACCACCATAAGCAGCAAAGCGATTATTTCCCGCGCCTGAAAAATAGACCAGAGCGCATCGTTTTGCGGCAGCCGCGAGAATTCACACAGAGAAAGGGAGAAAACGGCGCGAAGGTACGCGTGTGGCCACCCCTGCTCTTCAGTATATTCTCTATAATTCTTGTGCGGTTGTCCTTCAAGCAGCGACTGATGGAAAACGCTTGTGTGGCCGTATAATAAGAAAAATAAAATGATGAGGGGGTTTTCCTCAAATTGATATTTTTTAAACTTAAATTTTCGAATAGTAATCGTCGAACTGCAATTCACATTATGAATTTTATTTGCAAGTATCAATCAATCAATCGTTATTAAATTCTATAAAATTATTCGAAAATTTAAGTTAAAGTCATTTTTTTAAATATATGTCGTTCAATACAAAAACAGTCTATTGCAATTTTGAACATTACCATAACAAAGTTGATACATTCGTAAAAATAAGGTAAAACTTTCAATCAGAGAGCTGTCAAAACAAAATAGATTACATTTAAGCACATCAACATGATTCCGAAGCATCATATTTGAGACTTTTTTATTTCTTCAGCATTACATAGTAAACAGTTTTAATTTTGATTTTAAGAATATTACATGTAAATGGAGAGAACATACAGAACATTACCAAAACAAAGGTTGATACATTAGTAAACAGAAGGTAAAACTTTCAATCAGAGAGCTGATAAGATAAAATAAATTGCATTTAAATAAATTAATATCATTCCGAAGCATCATGTTTGAAACCATGTATCCATTCAGCATTGCATAGGAAACACATTTTAATTTTGATTTTAAAAGTATTATATTTAAATGGAGACAGTATAATTGATGATTACACTGAATGTTAAATATACTTTTCACTTTTCTCTAAATGATTATAACAAGAGTATTCAAACATCAATTCCACAAAAGCCTGATTAAATCGGAAGAGTTCTGTTTTCTAATGACCTTATTTACAGTATTTCATTGTGGAACGTTTTGGGTTTTATTTTGAATCAAGTATTCAAGATGTAACAAATAATATTATTATTCTTTAATATAATACGATAACAGTTTGTACTTTTTAGAAAATAACTTGCAGTAAAATATTCTTTAGTTTCTTTTAAACTGTGAAAAGTCGTTTCACTTTCCATCAGAAAACTAAAAACAATCATTCACAAGTGATAAATAGCAATAAGTTATTGGCAAAAACAAATCTGTTTAAACCACAATTGTTTCCTTTAAATTATAGTTGTTGAATATTAAAATTTATTGTTAAAGATTTTACTAAGATTATAGGAATAAATTTCAAATATACTTATCAATCATCTTTGTGTAGTTAGCTTTTCCATGCTTTTAATTTTTAAAATTAAATATGCACTTAATCAAACAAATAGTCTTCCAATTACCTTTCACCGCTTGGCAATCATTAAACACTCATCACAAATAAATGTTATGCTGAAATGTAGAAATTATACTGAAGTACTAAACTCATAATACCGTGCAATAATGAATTGTATTATATAGCATATAGTTTCATAGTACTGAAGATTACTAAATCATAACAGTTGCAATTAATAAAATTTAACAGATTATTAAAAAATTTTTCTTGAATTAATTCCGATTTAATCGACAGAAAATTTGTCCAAATTAGAACTCCTATGGGGGGGGTGGCTCTTTGATAAAGTCCGCCATTGGAGTTCTCCTCCAATTTTTCCATTTTGATTGTTTCTTCTTTTGTTTTCTAGTTTTTTCTTTTATGTGTTTTGGCTATTTTATTATTGGGGAATTTTTGTTGTTTAATTCTTTAGTGATGGGTTGGTCAGTTGTAGCAAAATGTATGATGCAATCACTGGATGCTGCTACGTTTGGCGAGCAAAAAGGTGTATTGTTATCATCGTTGATTACTTCTTCTGTATCATATTTTTTTCTAGTTTGTTTCTTTTTTAATGCTTTTTAATTTTTTAATTTTCTATTGTTTTTAACATTTGTTAATTTTCTATTGTTTGTTACTAAATCATAACATGGGCTGTATGAATCTACAGCGTATTATACTGAAAATGACATGAATAAAAAGACTAGCATGCGTTTTAACAATTACGATAAAAAAACATATGTGGTTTTTACTTAAAATTAAAACAAAATGGTTCTGCATTGCCTCATACTAAGTGCAATTAATCATATGACAAAAATTCATCATTCTCCTGCATGATAGTCATTGTTATATTGCAAGAACTGTCTTTCTACAAGGTTGTTGCAAATAGGACTCTCTGACATTCACCCCTGTCGCCGTGAACTAGCACACTGTCAGGATTCGTGGTGGGGTCCAAGACTGTCTGACAATTTTCATTTTCATAATTATATAACGACCGTGTGATTTATTATGACTTGTAGTCTGATTTATCTCCATAAATGACAAAACTGATCGTTATATTTTCAGGAACTTCAATTTGATATTCCTTAACTCTGTTAGAATCTCTTACAAAGTATAATTCACGATGTTAATGATTAAGAAATGTGTTTGTCAACTTAGTCACATGTACTGGAATCAAACTGTCCCCTGGTAGTACAACATGTTGCACGATATTGTACAATATTGTTTGATATTAATATATTATATAGTATTGTACACCATTGCGAATATTGTTCAATATCGTACGATATTGTATAATGTCATTGTGCTACTAGGATCTGTGTTACTCTGCGCATATTCATATATGGCTGTGTATAATATGTCTATTGATATGGACATAATTTCATAACTTTTAAAAAGTTTGTTAAATAATTCAGTTTTACTGTTTTTGCTAAAAATGCCAAAAATATGTAGTGTGCACTTTAAAGCACACATTTTAAAAACAAATCAGTGGGCATTGCATAACTAAAATTCTACGTTAATTTTCTATATTTATGAAGTAAAATTATTAAACTTAAAAAAATTGAATAATTGATTGCAGAAACAACATGAATAATTTTTTTTCAAAATTGAGTTTGTGCTCATTCTTGTTACGCGCATTCTAAAGGGGTATATGCATAATGAGTGAAGAAATTACAAGAGTAAAATAAAATCTCATTGTATGTATATAAGAACTACCAGATAAAAAAAATTAATTACTGATTTAAAAATCATCAGTTTTAATAATCATTTTTAAAGCTCCCAGCATTTTGGTATTATTGATTCATGCGGTTTTTGCAAACAACGATTCAGTTTCATCTGCGTTTTAGGGTAGAATGATTAGTTAAATTATCTTTCCAAGGTCAAATCGAACTAGTCCACACGTGGATGAACCATGCAAATTTTATTTTAACTGTGATCAAAATCACCAATGGCACCTTATTCTTCACACCACCAAAGCCTCCCGATAGGAAGACAGTCGAATTTCTACAGAATTAAATTGAACGCATCTGTTAGCTATATTAAGGTGACCAACCGTCCTCCTTTAGGGAGAACAGCCCTTTTTACTTTCTCGTATACGAAGTATACAAAGAGAAAGTATTGTAATCGTCAAAAAATTCGAACTCGAGATTTTGACGAATCTCCACGTTTTAGACCTCCCCGAGTCCGAAAAACACAATTTTGGAATTATGTCTGTATGTCTGTCTGTGAACACGATAACTCGAAAACTATTAGAGCTACGGGGATGAGATTTGGTATGTCGTCTTTAAACATAATTTGTAGCTTTCTATCAACTTTTGGACAAAATCCGTCAACGAGAAGTCTGTCTGTCTGTATGTTCGAGGTCATGCGAACGCTATAACTCAAAAACTTGAAAAGTCAGATGGATAAAATTTGGTACACAGTTTTATCGTCATGAATGTAGGTCTGTATAAAATTGTGGTCCAAATCCGTCAACGGGCTGACTATCTGTCGGTCTGTATAATAGCATACTTGTTCAACTTCCATGCGCATGCGTAAATGCCTGTGCAAAGAAGGGATACTCCGAAAACTTGGCAGTTTGCCAAAAACCAATTCTGGCGGTGAGATTTTGTAAGGAAGCAAACATTTAGGACGTCTGCGTATTGGAAGCAATCTCTGCGCATGCGCAAGCTATTCTCCTGTTTTCTTCTCCTCACACGGAACTTGCATTGCTCGAGTTTGATAAAAAAAATAAATATTGCGAAGTTTTAATACATACGTATCTTTTTGAATATGATTCTTCACCTCAATATTTTACTATCACTATAATCAACAATGAAAAACCTTCTAATAGTCATTGCATTCTGGGTTACAGTTGGTTTGAACTTTTTACCAACGCAGGGGGAAGGTAAATGACAAATGTTTGAAAAGTATACGAGAAAGTTTAGGGAGGCCACTCCCGCTGGTTTTGTAAGTTCTGTCCTCCTTTGCGATATTTGAAGACCAATCTGTAAATTTCCGTGTTCGATCTTTGCCAAGCCGTTCCGTTGTACTCATTTATTTAAATAATAACAGGTATGTAAGCATGATAATAATATCAAATGTTGCAGATGTTTTTATTATGCTCTGATCATATTATGCTGTATTCTTTATTGCTGTTGCAATGAATAAAATGTTTCTTTTATTTACAATATTTGTTTCTTCAATTTATTTGTGTCCTCCTTTTTATTGTAAAAAAGTTGGTCACCTTTGCTATATTCCAGTTTCGAAGTCATGGTCCTCCGATCTGACAAGTGAAGTTTGCTAAATAACCGTATCAGTTATTTTTACAGTTCAGAAAAAAACAGCAAAATTTGGTTTCCTATGAAATTCAACATGAATATTTACAGACGATTTTTACTACGTTTATGTGCTTTCATTAAAAATGTTTGTGAATTAATGTTTTTGGATTTAGTGATCAATATTTATACTGATACATTCACCGAAATTCGATTTCAATAAAACTTTGTAAGTCACGCTGAATAATATTCGCTTGATTTTAAAAGGGGACTTCTGACATCTAGCGGTGAACAGCAAAACTGATGTTAAAAGTTGATGTCTTCTGCGGGAACTTAAATGCTTTACTACAATGTGCTGCAAATGACAAAAGTCCGGTTTTTACACCAAATGATGTGTCTACCTTCATCATATTAAAAACGAGAAATAATAAAAATTTCGGCAAAGATTGTAAAAGTCCCGTTTAAAAATCAAGCGGTTCGTATATAGAAGAAGCTGGTTTCTTTAAAAAATGCTGTGTGAACTGATCCATTTCAGTACCACTTTTTATAGAGAAACCGATTTCTTAACAATCGGATCGTCTTTTTCTCAAGGAATAATTTTATTTATTTGTTGAATATTTTCTTTGTTGTACTCCACTTTGAATTGAACTTGATTAACTATTCAGATTCACTGTTTTCGATTTTATTGAAATTTTTTATCTGAACTTCAAATCAATGAAATAATCGGAAAATATTTATAAAAATTTCAGTTAACTTTTTAAGGCTTAAAAAATCTCGATAAAAATATCGCAGATTTAATAGCAAAATTAACACATCAATAACTTAAAAAGTTTGTGTTTCCTCGTATGTTTTCTTATATAAAAAATTTTAATCTGAAGACACCAAAAGGTCAATAGAAGTATACTTGGTATGTATATTGTGCCTAAAATTCGTGCGAACTCTTATACAGAGTTTAAAAACGCCTTTTATTATAAAGGAGAAGTGTTCATTATATTTTTTTCAGAATAATAAAAAGGCAGTTAAAATAGGGAAAAAAATAATAACTAAATCGTATAAAAAAATTGCAAAATCAACGCGTAAAAATGTTATTGTGCCTACGTAAGACTGCAGAAATGTAGATTATTTATAAGCAAAAGACGCAATAATTATATTGAACTTTTTCTCGGAAACATCAGTGTAAAAGTTTGGTTATTTATACTTCATGGTCTGATGGAAACATTTATATATTTACTAAAGTACAACATCAAGATTTGGTGTTTCCATATATCTTTGATGTCATCAGATATTTATTGTAACAAAATTGTCTTGTGGGTGTACGTAAATGCAATCCAATAAGCAGGATTAAAAAAATATTCTTTATTTTACATATTTTCTAGGAAAAGAAAAGTAGCACAAGTATTAAAACAGCACTTGTAAAAAATCGCAACAGAGAATACCAATAAATCCCAACACAGCGCTCAAAGGTTTCTAATTAGCTCACCAGCTTGCTTGCGGATCAAATTCCAACTGACTCTTCTTGGCTTGAGAGATTGCCTTTATACTTTTTCAACAGGAAGTGACTTCATTACGTAGGAAGTGACGTAATCTCCAGGAAGTTCATGAATCCAGTAGAAATAGTTTCACAGTTCGAGGTCTTTCTAGAAAATTCCTTTTGTTTCCAAAGTCGCAAACTTTGTCACCAAGACGCCAAAATGGCCGTCAAATTTGTCGCTAAGGTCGCCAAGCTTGTCGTCAAGATTAGCATCTCTGGGAAACAACTTTATAGCTTTGTAACAATATGAACAATGGTTAATCGGTTATTTTCGACCAATTTTACTTCATCAAGAAGGCGCAAAGAACGAATGGAAATTATTTTAAATGTAGGAATTCAGAACAAAATATAAGGCAAAAATTTATGCTGATATTTTATTCTTTTTCAGGAAGCAGCTTACTAAGTTCCTAATCACTAAAGTATCTTTCTTTGTTAATTTTAATTCCTTCATTTGAATCAAATTACTTATTTAGACTCAGCTGTTACAAATAAAAAAAAAATCTTGCAGTAAGTTTTTATGCAATTCTTGCCGTTTTATTGTCCACTTTTCATATGGGTACTTGTTAGATAGAATTATTTTCTTAGGGTTGTAGTTAAAATATTGTATCTAACTTAAAATGTTCTTATAAAATTTTAAGTAAAAGTGGTTTCGGAATTCAACATAATATGCATCATACACTGGTGTCCAAAAATAAAGCACTATTTTGAAGATGCTACAAACTGGAATTAATATCGATACTATGGTTCGCAATCAGTTGCTGAGAATCGTGGGACAAACTATCGTCGGAACTCATATTTTACAGTGAAGATTCGGTCACGAGGGCAATTAGGGGAGCCACCAGAAAGGGATAAAGGAGAAAATGGAGTTTGACCACTCCTGTTTCACTGAAAGCTGATAACGAGATGTAACTTTCATCAATGGTTATGTTTGATGTGCATAATATTTACATGCATTTTCGTAAACACAGCACAAATATCCGGGAAGATATAAAGGTTTTCTTTAAAAATTCCAAATTTTTCCGTTTTTTTTTTGTGCTTATAATACGCAGAGTTTTCCACCAAATTGTACGATACTTACAGAATACTTGGCAATATGTAGAAGAAGCATTATATTAAAATTTGAAGTAAATACTTGGAATATTAAAGGAAATGAGCATTTGTAGTGAATAATTTTTTACAGCGAATGTGCGAAACGTAGCGTAACATTACTTTCATGACTTAAGAGCCGAACATATAGCACAACTTATATAAAAATTTCAGTTCAATACCGATAGTATTCAAAAAGATATCGGCATTGCAACTTGGTGAATTTCGCTACACTCTAAGAGAATCTAAATGATGAGGGTTCTTGCACAAACTGATATTTTTAAAACTTGAACCTTCGAATAGTAATCGTCGAACTGTAATTTAAATTATGTATTTATCTTATAAGTATACATGAGTATTCAAGATATTCAACTTTCATAAAATTCAATATTACTGCTCGAAGATTCAAGTTTAAAAATATCAGTTTGTGCAAGAACCCTCATCATTTAGATTCTCTTACAGTGTAGCGAAATTCACCAAGTTGCAATGCCGATATCTTTCTGAATACTAATTGTATTGAACTGGAATTTTTATATAAGTTGCAGTATATATCTGGCTCTGAAGTTATGCAAGAAAAATTACGATAAGTTTCGGACATGCGCAGTAAAAATTTATTTACTACAAATGCTCATAATTCCTGTAATATTCAATTTTTTAAATTTAAACTTTAATACAATTCTTCTTTTACATATTATTAAGTATTCAGTATGTTTCGTACAATTAGGGAACAATTCTGCATATTAGAAGCAAAAAACATGCGAAAAAATTTGGAATTTTTTAAAGAAAACCTTTATATCTTCCCGAATATTTGTGCTGTGTTTACGAAAATGCATGTAAATATTATGCACATCAAACACGACCATTGATGAAAGTTACATCTCGTTATCAGTTTTCTGTGAAGCAGGATGTGTCAAACTCCATTTTCACCTTCATCCCTTTTTGGTCACCCCCCCCCTAAATGCTCTCGGGACCGAATCTTCACTGTAAAATGTGAGTTCCGACGATAGTATGTCCCCGATTCTCAGCAACTGATTGTGAACCATAGTATCGATATTAACTCCAATTTTGTAGCATCATCAAAATTGTGCATTATTTTTGTACACCAGTGTAAATACTTCCATAATATTTTACAAAACCATCAATACATTATCTTGTCTACCTCTAATTAATAGAATACCAAGAATGTTTTCATTAGCTCCGCAAATTACAGGAGAATTTTTGTTTTGTAAGAAAAATAATCTTTTCTTATATCTGTCCCGAGTCATTACAGGATTCTGCTGAGATATATTCAGTGACGTATCATTATTTCCAAATACTTCAGTTTTCAAAGCATGAGTTACTGACATTCATGCAATGAAAGCAACGAGTGCGCATGAAAATTTCTATGTGCAAGCATTAGAAAGAATGAGATATGATTTCACTTCTTCGGTACTTTTTTGAAAACATTAATAGATAAATTAGTAAATTCTAATGCGTAACGAAACTAAGAAAAAATGCATCATTATAATCTTTTCTCCCTTTCTATTCTTACAAGAATTGCCTTATCTATCAAAATACCTTATCCATTATTAAAGAATCAGTGTGACTCTTGTATTTTAAGATCTTTATTACTTACGTAAATATTTGATTTACTTCAAAAATTGAGCCTATTTTTCCACATTTCTTTGCCGTACGGATGCGCGTGAAATACTCAGACTTTTATATTAATTATCCTTTGTAATCACAAAAAGTATGATTCCTTCTCAATCAAAATCAAGCCCAAATTTTGTATTTGTTGAAAGGTTTATGTGTAAAAAATACTTTGGTAGCATTAAAAGTACTTTGAGAAGAAGTTTTATTGAAAAGACAGTTATTTTTTGTTTTAATTATCATACAGAAATGAAAAAAGACTTGCATTATCTTATATTTAAAGCAGGAAAGTTTATTTTGAAGGAATTCGTGAATTGAATTAAATAGCATGCAGTTTTAAGATTAAGTTCTATGGAATCAGTCTAACAGACAAATGCCATCCGTGAAGAATGCGAAACGATAAATCTTTAAAAGAATGATCTATGCTTGTTAACAACAAAACTGCCCAAGAAAGGTTTTTTTTACTAGATTTAACAGGCTTTTTAGACATGGGAATTCATTGAGTCGAAGGTGTATAATTATCAAAAACATCTTGACGTAAAGGAACTTTGGTAGAGAATTTTAGTTGTAATGCTATCATAGTAATCATAATGCATAAAAACAGTAATTTGTGTTTCCCAAAAAGCACCACATCTCTGCAAGTTGTGTTGAGGTATGGACGAACACAGAGTGCAAACTATTCATTAGGCTTCGCCATATTTTATGTGACACATATTTTGTAATAATGGACATTTATTTCCTTAAACTGCTTCTTATTGATTTCCATTCCTTTTTAATGTAGATAATAACATTTGTATTCAATATATTGTAAGAAAGCGATATAATTGATGATATTCTTCTTAAATTTAATAGAAAGGGCCCGTGCGGTGTACCAATCAGTCCAATGGGTAGATTGATATTGCCAGCGCAGCTCATATTCTATACCCTTGAACGCTTGATTGAAATTATGTAAAGGATTCCATTTATTCAGTTATGTATTTCGATAGATTTTATTTCAAATTACAAATTTTATGAAGACTCAAATTCAGAAAGCATAGTTTATTTTCTAGTGATCAGAGTCAATAGATATAATTCGCTAGCGTTTCCATACTCCACAGAAATGCTTATAAATTATGTATATATTTTTAATTTGTTTTAATTATTGGCTAATTCATACTTCTTAGAATATTATCATATGCCATGTCTTTTGAGTTACTCTATATTTTTCATTTGTGAACGGTGATAAAATTTGGGCTCATATATGTGTAAACAAGTTCATGCAAAACATTTTATGATTAACATCAATCAATTTATCATAGTTATTTTTCAATACTAAAGTGAATCCATCTTTCATATGGAGATAGATTCATTTTCCTTCAGTACATTTCAGTTAAATAAAGTTAAACGACTAAAAAAGTTTTATACTTAAAAAACAAAGAAAAGACAAGAGCTATCGTAAGACATCAAAGCTCTGAACGGCTGAGGTGAAGATTCTTTGACAGAAATGATTGTTTTATTTTATTTTATTTTTAATTTCGTTTACAAACACAATCCTAATGAATTTCATTGAGGGATCATACGTCTTAACCAAAAGCTAACCAAAGTCTTAACACGACAGTTGTCTGTACGATTTCAATTGAGTTTTGTAAAAGAAAGTTAAATACACCAAGGTATACGTTTCCTTAATTTCACCTTAGTATTTTTCGTTTGAATTACAAAGCCTTTTTTTCACAAATTCTTCGGAGTTCAATTTTTCCATCGGTTTTTGTTTTTAATTAAATTATGCTGAAACTTTTAAATTTATCTAGCATTATGGCTCAGTTTCATTATGGGATTGAAAAATTACGGCTTTTTCGACTATCTCAAAGAACTGCAGTATTTGTAAATTGATCTGAATACTAAATCTGAAATTTGCTATCGGTTTTGAATCAGTTAACTTGAAATTTGTAATTTTCCAGAAGTGCTGTATTCTCAATTTCTTTTTATTGATATACGATACCGTGAAATAAATTATTTTTGTGAATTGAATAAAAATGTCTAAAATTTGTTATTCACGAGCGCTGATAAATAATTTTCTGCTCTTAAAAGACAAATAATTTGAATTACTAAAGAACTGGAAAGTTCTTGCAAATATTATATCGATTTTTTTTATATTCAATCTTAATAATCATTATTTAGTAAAATAAAATTATTCAAATACAAATCATAGTAAAGATAATGAAAGACAAAAAAAATCTTTCCATGAAAGCATTTTATTATACACATGCAATAGCTGCATTAAAAATATTTTAATGGTGACACGCCCATAAATACTTTTCTCTGTACAATATCATACATGTTTCCAAGCCCAACATAAACTGGCTATTTATGTAGACAAAAACTATTTGCGATGATGAGTGAAGAAACTCCTTACGATTGGAAATAAGGAGCTGAAAAAGGTATTGCATTTTCTACAAACAGTTGTACAGGATGTTTGGCGAAGGCAGAAAAATAAATTAACATGTAAGAAACAATCAAGTCAAGTCTTCATGACTAACTGATTGCGCATCACATTTTCAACTTCTAGAATGTCATTTAGTTTGCTTATGCTTTGACAAGGATATCTTTCCTATCGATTGAAGAAAGACCTAATCCTCCGAATTTACCAAAGAAAGGATCTCCGCCGAGTCCAAGGCTTCCTCCAAATTTGCGGTACTCCTGAGTAAGTCCTTGTCCTCCGGTGAAAAGAGATTCGTGTTTCAGGTTGGTGTTGAATCCAGCAAGGGGTTCCTCAAGTCCACCAGTCTTGGCTTCGTAAAGATCATGCTCAGGAATTTCTTGGTGATGGGGCTCAATTTCAAGTTCGGGTTCGGCATCGACTTCAAATCCA
Source organism: Araneus ventricosus (assembly GCA_013235015.1). Classification (NCBI taxonomy): domain Eukaryota; kingdom Metazoa; phylum Arthropoda; class Arachnida; order Araneae; family Araneidae; genus Araneus; species Araneus ventricosus. The sequence goes on from BGPR01000907.1 coordinate 59,633, forward strand.
TGACCATGTTCTGCTTCTGGTACGCCTTCAAATCCATGATGCTCACCAACTGCTGGGATTTCGAATCCATGGGGTTCAGCATGGAGAGAGTGTCCATGGCCGTGGATGATTCCGTGCCATTTGTGATGATGCTTGTGACCATGTTGATGACCGTGTTCATGTCCGTGCTTGTGTCCGTGACCGTGTTTGTGAGCGTGACCGTGCTTGTGTCCATGTTCATGTTTATGACCGTGCTCATGCTTGTGACCATGTCCGTGTTTGTGTTCATGACCGTGTTTGTGAGCATGTCCGTGTTTGTGCTCATGTCCGTGCTTGTGGGCATGACCGTGTTTGTGTCCGTGCTCATGACCATGTTTGTGGGCATGTCCGTGCTTGTGACCGTGTTCATGCCCGTGCTTGTGACCATGCTCATGACCGTGTTTATGACCGTGCTCATGCTTGTGGGCATGTCCGTGCTTATGTCCGTGCTCGTGTTTGTGACCGTGTCCGTGTTTGTGCTCATGACCGTGTTTGTGGCCATGACCGTGTTTGTGGCCATGTTCGTGCTTATGGGCGTGATGATGATCGTGACCGTGTTTGTGTCCATGCTCGTGTTTATGCAGATGTCCGTGCTTGTGTCCGTGCTCATGCTTGTGTTCGTGACCGTGCTTGTGCTCGTGTCCATGCTTATGAGCGTGAGCGTGCTTATGGCCATGTTCGTGCTTGTGACCGTGTTCGTGTTTGTGTCCATGCTCGTGCTTGTGTTCATGACCATGTTTGTGCTCATGGCCGTGCTTGTGGAGATGGCCATGCTTGTGACCATGCTCATGCTTATGTTCATGTCCATGCTTATGCCCGTGCTCATGCTTGTGCTCATGACCGTGTTTGTGTTCATGTCCGTGCTTATGGTCATGTCCATGCTTATGATGATGGTGATGGTGGTGGTGGTGATGATGATGATGCTCGCTCTTGTCCTTTATGACAATTACCTTCTTGTCTTCAATACTAAAAGCAGATAATACATTATTAGCAACCATTATCTAAAAAGCATATGTGACGTTGTGCATTAAGAAGATGTTTTATTTGACAGATTCATGAAGAATGGTGGTTTATTATTTCTTTTTCACTTTAATTTATATTTTGCAAATATTTCGAAATTTGCTTTATAATTTAAAGATATTTTAAAGGTCATTCATGTGTTATCTATAAATCAAATGCAAAGCTTTTTAGTAAATATTTTCAATTGGTTGTTAACTGATACTCTGATGGTAAACTAGAGCGTCCAGAGCCAAGTGAAATTTGGAATTCATTGCGCATCGTGCAGTTGCTGCTAGTAACAATGGGCATAAATACATATTTTTACTTTCAGTTATCTTTTATAATATAATTCTGTTTCTTAAGTGAGAGCATTAATACTTTTTATAATTTTTAAAACTTTCTCTAATTGATTTAGTATCGTTTTCTATTTACTTCAGGATCATTTATGTTCGTCGGCATTATTAGAGCAAGTCTAATTTTTTTTTAATTTTTTAAAATTTGCATTATATTTAGCTAAATTTACTTAAATTATTTATTAGATCATTTCACATGTTTTATAGTTTAGTTCGTAAATATGTGAACCAGTGTGTTGGGAAAATGTTTAAGCCTAAAATAACAAAATATGATGCAGTTTTAAGAACTTCCTTTCCAATATTTGCTATCTCTGCTTAAAGCCTTTTATTTTTAAAAACGGCACATTATTTAAGAACTAGTACAGAATTGGTATACCTAAGAAACTTCTACAAGAAAGATTTAATTGTAAGCATTCCTTTCAGAAATTATTTTTTGTAATTTCTTTTACAATTATTGAATAGCATTATGTAAAAAAAAGTACGTTTGAAAGAAATTTTGTAAAATGTATTGTACTATTAATCACATATTTTAATGCCATCTTCATTTAAAACTGAATTAAAAAATACTTTATTTCATAAATAACATTAGTATTTTAAACATTTTCAAATTTTATCAGAATTTTCAATATGTATCGCAAGAATTGTATTCCCCCCAAAAAATTGTCCTAATTATATTGGACAAGAACTTATAAGTGATATTTGATTTCCTGGGTAAATAAATAAATCTTTTCTTAATTCTCGTGGAATAAGCTTAATATCTTTAGTATAATATAACCTAAAAAATTCCTTATTCAAATTGTTATGCTGGAAATCTGTTAAAATATTTTAATTATTTAAATACGCTAAAGAGTTGTTTGTAGATAGAATAGTTTGTAGAAAAAGAAAACAACTTACGGTTCCGGTTCAGGTTCAGGTTCGGCTGCAACATAAGCAACAGCCACCACCAGTAATACCAAGCATAGCTTCATATTGATCCTCATCTGAAAAAAAATTTGGTTATATTAGAATAGTTTTATGAGATTCAGGACGCAAAAGTAATGCTAGACAATAGTACGTCAGATAACGCCGGTGCCTCACAGAACCTGAAAATTTTTTTTTTATTTATCGTCTAAATTATAACTGAACTGAAGTTATAATAATACGCACTTTTAAGTAACTGCTTTTTTACAATTTCCATTATTTTGTTTATGTGTATGTAGGAAAATCTTAGTATTTTCAAAAATGAAATTTTATTATAGCATGCAAATAGTGGCATATTTACATGCATCTATCCAAGGGCAAAATTGTTATGAGTGGATAATATCTTGTGCTTTATGCTTGTCAACAAAATTTTAATTCGTTTCAGGCGAACTTACTGATTTAATAGATCATAATTATGCGGAAATGTTATCTATTACAATTAATATATCGATTTTTGTTTGAGAATTGTTTGGCTTATACAGATAAATAAATGATTACCTTTAATTAAAAGTCGTTTCCTACATTTAAAGATTATAAAGTTACACAAAAATAGCTAAATTAACGAATTCATGATCAATATAAGATTGACAAAGCCATCACGCAATTCTAAAATTGTCTGCTTTAAGCAAAGCTAATCATTTTGTTTAGCACATTATATTTAATGATTCCTCCGAGTAAATATAATATCTTCAAAATGCTTCTTATTGTTACGCGCATGAAATATTAGTAGAATTTAAAATAGAGATGATTTCGAAACTTCCAACCATTTTTCTCCTAGTAAGAAAGATTCTATTTTGCATTAATTTAATCAATGGCGCATTTCTTTAAAGTAACATAAAACTCTCAAATGCCATAACATAATAGCAAGATTAGTTAAATTGACTAATAACTCTTATGACTAATAACTTTGACAATATCCAGAAAGCGCACATGGCTCTCAGCTGGTGTTTCTCTTCAAAATAGACTGCAATTATATCATTAGAACAAATTATCGTGAACAAAGAATGATCCTTCTTTTACTAATGATTTAAATTAAATTAGTTCACCATAGAAAGAAAGATAACAATAAGCATTTACTTCTGATTATAGTTTCCAAATACAAATTAGAGTTTTGCATGAAAAAGTTACTCAACTAATGGATAATAAATCACATTTGCACATGAAATTATATACCCGGAAATAGAAATCTTATTTATCCAGAAAAAAATGACTACGCTTCAGGTTATAAATTAGTTAGCAAAAGAATGAAATTTTTAGAAATATTGAAAATAAACCACTGCAGGATTTCTTATAATTGCACTATACAATAAACCACTATATAATAAAAATGTAGGAAAAATGTAGTATCCAAATCAATTTCTATGGTTTAAGAGCATCTTTCATGTTTTTACAACTAAAATACAGCTTGATATATAAACCAAGCATTAGAAATAATTTTGGGAATTCAAAAAGAAAATATCTTATTTTAAATGAAGAATAAATTCGTGATTTAAATTAAGAATCAAATCTTGAATACGTTCTTTTTCATTCTCCCCCCAAAAATTAAAAAAATAGAAATTACGTCGTTCTGTACGTTCGCAATTTTTAAATGCATTATATGAAACTAAATTCCACTAGCTTTATATTAAAATTATTCTTTTACACAATAACTCTTGTTTTACTATTAAAATCTATACAAATTTTAGTTTTTAGCCTCAAGAACTCCAAAACAATGAACCAATCTATGAGTTTTACTGCATCGAACTTAACGCAAAATTTCCGAACGAAAGATCGTAAGTACTTCAATGAACTCATATCTCCATTAAAATAACTATTTTATTTGATATACGTTGCGCTATCAAAAATCTATAATATAAAAATATTATTAAAATTTAATTATTAAAAATTATTGAATTTATAAAATATTATTGAAAAACTGATTCAGTCGTTGTGTTCCAAACAAGGACTCAGTGAATTTTACCAAAACGAACTGGGTTCAATACTTAAGAACGAAATATCTTGAAATCCACGGGCTTTATACGAAAAAACACGGACACTATAGCTTAATCCAGAAGGTAAGTAGTAATCCAAAAGATACCTTTGATTCGAGGAAGCCTTGATGAAGTGACTTACTCTATGTTGATTTTGTGATGGAAATGAACAAGGTGCCAGGCTTTATATACTAGATTTGGACCCAAAGCAAAATACCCTCATCTCTCAATATGAATTACTTCCTATAACTTTAAAGAAAACTAGAATATCCTATCAAGCATGACGGTAACTTGTACTTCCTTCTAAAAGACGTTCATTTTCAAAAAGGAACCGTAGCAGAAACAACAAACAAATAAATTTGTCCCCTCCAAAATTTTTGTCATTATCTTTTGCGTTCGGTTTTGTTTGTTCTCTTTTCTTTTTGCGATCGTTTGCAATCATTGCCGATAGTTAAAGGTTATTATGTCGGTATCTGGCAACGTCCCCGGAAAGCGTAAGAAATAAAAATGTGTCGATCTTTTCTGGAATATTGATTGTTCTTTCTTCTCTTTCTTTTTTAATTCCTGCTTTTTTGGAGTGAAAGTG
>BGPR01000907.1:64528-78035 GCA_013235015.1 Araneus ventricosus
TTTTTTGATAAATTACACAAACAAATTAGAATCCCATTTTTGAATCCCTGCCTGCAGGTGACCCTTGATAAAGTCTATATGGCCGGATTCTTTTCTACAATTCTTCTACTGTTAAAATTGACTTTAAGGGTAACCTAATTATTCATTTCATTGTTAGTTTTTTAATGCCTTTAATCTTTTTTTTAATTAAAATTCTGCTTCTTAAGAAAGCTATCATTGATAATTGAGAACAGTTATGAAATTGGAAGCCAGCCCCATTCGTATAGATTTCGGCTTCACTATTTCAACTGTACCTGAGTAGCCGAAGTTCTCCATCCTAAATTGAACCCGCTGTAATTCGTTGTATGAAAGACTATTTATAATGCAATAATTAAATTTATAGAACTGCAGCACTGCCATTTTTTGGAATATTTTATGAAAACAATTATATCCCAAAATTTGTATTTTGGATTTGATTCTCAATTCCATAGCTGCGTCCATTCGGGTTATAATGTTATCATTAACAATCTTTCAGTAAACAGCTTTAGAGTGCAGTCAGTAGAAGTTTGCAGGGTTATAAGAATCGAAATGGTATTCATATTTATGCGTTAGCAAAATTACTAATATACGAATATCATTCTGAGTTTGCACTATGGTTCCTTAATGAGTTCTTTAAAATGAAATAACCAGATATTCTGAATCCAGCTAACGGCGCTTATTAGATTAAGATGTGTAGTTCGATAAAATTCACTTTATTTATAGGAGAGTACTTCTGAACAACATGAAAATTAAACTAAAATGTGAATCATTTTAATTTAACATTTATATAACTACCAAATGTTATTGGTGATGGAAGTAATACCACTTAGTCTAACTTTTAGAGTTTTTAGTTTTAGTTTTAATTATGCTAACGCCTCGTTTTGTAGCAACACGAAGGCTGTTTTGGGACAGACTTCGTAATTTTGAACCACGGTCAGATGACGAGGATGACAGCTGAAATTGTAGCTTTAGTGGTAAACTAAGCACACATAACTGTCTAACGAATAACGTTTATTAACAAACATTTGGACGAATATAAACATACACTAACAAATGATATTCATGATGTTGACACTACATGACACTGATACTACAAGAACAAAATACATTATATATAGTGTTGAATGAAGAACGAGTTGTAGTGCTGCCTGTGCTGATTTCCATATGACTGATGCATGAGAAAATAAATGACGGCTTGTCTCCATGGTGGTTAGAGATACCGATCGCCACAAACTGTCACTCCCCTCCAAACCTTCACACCACACCAGCGGGAGACGTTTAACCCTCAAAGTATTATTTAACGCACAACAGGGCCAAATACACGTTGGATCTTCAGTGGAATCGTATTTCGAACATGGGACTTTCCGGCCTCGAAACCGAGACCTTATCACTAGGCCACCACGGTCCCACTTAGTCTGGCATATATAGCCAAGTTCGTGAGTCAAATACTCATGATAAAGGAAAAGTGTGGCATCATCAGTTGGGAAAGCGACCCCAAACTAGAAATCTAGCTTAGCACCTATATGGGAGAGATTCCACATTTATGTTTTGCTTGAAGAAAAGAATCCAACGCCCCAGCGTTCATCTGTCTACCAGTTTTTGAATAATTCTTGCTAAAAGAGCATCCACAGGATAAAGCCCTTAACCTTTTATCTCCGATTTATTTCCCTCATTCATGCCATGTCTTAATCCGCTAGACTCTGGTAGGCTCAAATATTATTAAAATTATATTTGCCTTCAATAAGAAAAGTAAATATTTTCTGATACACAAACTTCGCATAGATAAGATATAATTTCTTTTCATTTTTAAAACAAATAACTTTTCTTAAAATTCGTTTCTATTTCCTCTTCACGAAATAAAATAAGAATTCGATACATCTTAGCAAAACGATAACTGTTCGCTTATTGTAAACGTGCATAACGATTAAACATTATAACTGGATAAACTTTTAATATACCACGCATAATTCAGTTGGAAATAAGAAAGCAAATGAAGTTAATTAACCCAAAATTATTGTCATATCTGAAGTAGATTAATCGAGAGTGGTGACAAAAAATGCTGAGTTTAGCTGAAACAATCTTCGGGTTGTCTTGTACCAGCAAATTTTCTTTTCTATATGTTTGGATTATGAAGCATCTGATTTAAGTATTGTACACACCCCTCCATAATTTTGAAAACAGATGACGCAGAATCTGTGCTTCTGTACTTATTATTCAAACCCTCAGACTAAAACTAACTCAGACTAAAACTGATCTCTTGGAGTTATATTATTTCTGACAATATTAAAGCATCACCAAGAAATTCTTTTGTGCAATTTAAATAGGTTTTCGTATTTAAAAGTCGGTAAATGAACGCATTTGGTTCCAGTATATTTATGAAAGCAAAGGCATCGGCGTTATGTTTTAAATATTAATGTTGTGCTTTGAAATTTCTGATTAAACTAATGCAGTAAATTCGTGTTCACGTTATTCCCAAATAAGTCGTACACATTTAATATTGCAATTCTTTGTATATTTTGCAGAAAGAAATAGATTGTAACGTCATAGCTCAGAGTAAGACAACAATGAAGTTAGATATTCGATAGCTTGCGAAGTTACATTTGTACACATTTGCCATGTAAAATAATTCTATTGAGACCACGACTGGCGAAATCAAGATCCAGAAAATCAATTCATGTAACAACTTAATTTTGAAAAGAATACACAAGATTCTTCACTTTCAGAGCTCTCTGAATTCGAAAATATAATTTTTAGAATTATGTTTGTCTGTCTGTGAGCACAATGGCTCAAAAATATAATAAGCTACGCAAATAAATTTGGTATGTGGATTTAAGACCAAAATTATAAATTTGTATCGAATTTTGGGGGAAAAATCCGTAAGTAGGACATGCATCTTCTTTTGTCCCGTGTATACGTGAACACAATAACTCAAGAACGCAACGATCTAAATGCATGAAATTTCATGTGTGGTTTTATCAGAATCACAGATTTTCAATCAATCAGTTTTCGAACGCATCCGTCAATGGCTAAGCTGTCTTGATGGCTTTTTATCCGCTCCTATGTGAACACAATAACTCAAAAACACAACGATCTAAATGTATGAAATTTCATGTGTGGTTTTATCAGAATCATAGATTTTTAGTCAGTCAGGTTTGGAACACATCCGTCAATGGCTAAGCTGTCTTTATGGCTTTTTATCCGCTCCTATGTGAACACAATAACTCAAGAACGCAACGATCTAAATGCATGAAATTTCATGTGTGGTTTTATCAGAGTCAGATATTTTCAATGAATCGGTTTTGGACATATCCATCAGCTGTCAACTAACTGTCTTTAGGGCTTTTTATTCGCTCCTATGTGAACACAATAACTCAAAACAACAGCAAGCTAGAGGGATGAATTTTTGTATATGATCTTTACACTGAACTGGTAGATACATGTCTAATTTTGGACAAAATTCGTTAATTGGCAGGTTCTCTGTTCGTTTGCCAATCTATTTGTATGTGAACATGATTATTAGACAATACAGTAACGCCCAGATTTACGCTACCTCTAAATATACGAATTCGAATTTTCTTCAAATATTTCCCATTTTAGAATATGATGCATATACAAAATCCAGAAATAAAAAGGAAATGTTTTCATTCTTTTCCCTAAATGAGCCGGAAACTGCTTCAGAAACTGATCAAGGCGCTCATTGTATAGAAGTCGTCAATTGTTTCTGTCAGTTGATGTGGAAATTGATGGAAAAGACATCAGTGAGCTGCTGGACACATATAGCAAAGAACCGAAAGCCAATGAGCGTGCAAAGACGCATATCCAAACTGCTTTTAAAAAACCTGACTCTTCAGACCTAGATCCACCAGAAAAACAAACTACAGCTGCAATCATGACAGAAGGTCTCGGCTCATTTGAAACAGCGTTTCAAATTTTGGGGAATAGGTGGTAATGAGGAACGTATTGCAAAGGAAGGTATAAAAAAAATGTATTTGAGAGAAAAAAAAAGTCGTTGAGTCGTCAAACGAGTTTATTAGATTTCATGAAGCCATCGACATTGAAATAACTCTGTTTTATGTAACACTTTTATTTTGATGTGTTAATTTTGTTATAAGATCTTTATTATGTTTTTCTCTTTCAAACAGTTGTTTTCCCAGCCCTTGCCTCAAGTTAATTAAAATTCGCTTCTTACATGCAAAGTGAGAACTCGACTTAAGCGTTTTTCTTCGGTTTTCCACATTGCGTAACTTTGAGATATTACTGTTTTTCAAATCTCAGTCTTACAAAAATAATCTTTAAAGTCACAAATTGATCAAAAATTAAAGTCATAATTGAGCTAAACTTTTTGAAATGTTACATGTTTCAGAAAGATTCGCGAGGAATTTCGAGAATAAGGGTTGTCAGTTTTGGATTCTGGACAGTTATAAAAAGGAACGATACATATTCAGTTTCATATTGGCAAATCTCACTGTATCTCACTAAATTATGCATTGAAACAATTATTTTAAAATAGTTATCCAAAAAATTTACTCACATTTTACAGAAATTTTGTTTAAACATTTAGCATTTTTAAAAAATAATTTTGATTACTGCATGAGAATTTCAGTAGACCGAAATACTTGAATTTAATGCCTTTCCGAATTAATTGGCTCCCAAAATATTGAAATTCTGTTACACCAAGCGCGTTGCAAAAGAGTTATCTCGCCCAAGAATATCCATATCGAAATTAACTATTCACACTTGATTGCCATTTATTCGAGTTAGGCTGAACCTGCAACGCTTGGTACTTTGCTCATGAATGGTCACGAGAAGAAATATTTTTATTTAAATAAAATAATGAGTTTTTTTTAAGTATTAAAGGACTTTACAAACCATTTTATGCTTGCAGAGCTTCCTAACGTTTGTAACTTCTGAAATATTCCCGTTTGTTTTGAAGCAATACGAAGGTCATTTAGGGACGGATCTCGTAATTTTGTACCGTGGTCAGATGACCGGGCCGGCACCTGAGCTGGAACCCCCTCTCCAAACTTCCGCACCACACCAGCGGGAGGACGTTTCGCCACTACGTATGATTTAACTTGCAATAGGCCGTATACACGGCGGATCTTAAGTGGAATCGGGTTTTGTACCTGGGACCCTCCGGCCCCGAAGTTGGGACCTTACCACTAAGCCACCGTGTCTTCGTTACAAAATCAGAGGGTTCATCCCCCGCATTCCGTGATGGCCGCATGTTGTTTTGAATGTTATCTTACGTTCTCGCATGGCACTTGTACAGTAAGACTCTCTAGAGCGTCTTTTTATCTTCAATAATCTTTTCATAAGTTTCAATACCATCAACCAACGGCCACCCCGACCTGCCTAGGCATACGGGAAAATCTGAATGACAGTCGTTGCAATAGAAACGAGTACTGAGGTCGGGTCCTAATGGCCAACACAGCCTCACGGCCCTACCCCTCCCGTAGGAGGTACGTACTATCACTGGAGGGGGGAACCCCCCATTCATATAACCCTAGGGGGCGAGTTCCTTCATATGAAACCTGAGCAACTCATCCACATTTCGTGGTGCCCACATCAGTAGGGTAAATAAGTTTCAATAACTTAATTACTTTTAGACTTTCCTTACAGACCATTATTTTCTGACTTGATGTACAGCAAAATCAGCAATACTTATTTTTAAAGGCGCATTTCAGATGAAGCTTCAAACTCATTCGTAAACATTTCTTAAATCATGCGAGCAAATAAACTGGCTGACTTATTTAGAAAAACAATCGATTACAAAAAGTACTTGTCTCTTCGGGTAAATTTAAGAATGATGAACAATACATTTTTGGTCTTTTTACAAGTTTAACGTGATAATATTTTTAGCGAGCAAATTTTCTGCAAATTCCATGATGCCAAAATGCTAAGAAAAGAATGCAGGGTGAATCGTAACGCGTTGAATGCAATGCTCTCCGTGGCAGACCGTTGGACTTACAGATACCAAATCTGGCACATAGCTACTGCTAAGTGCTCAGCAAGAAAGAAGATTCTGATGATCTATTAGATTTCAATTAACTAAAGTATAATAGAAGATTTGACGTTTTCCTCAATAACCTCGGAGTATAATCACATAAAAACCATTTATCAAAAGTTTTATTAAATTTTAATTAATTGAAAATTAATCGAAATTTTAAATTTTTTCTTCAACAACTTTGAAGCATATTATAGCTCAAAAACCATTTTTACACCATTTCAAAATTCATCAAATTAGCCATTTGGTCGTACTAATTTTCTCATTTACAATTCTTTCTAAAACTTTAATGAATTCTGTAAATTTTGAAAATAGTTTTCAAGAAGCTTAAATTTGAAGTATTCAATATATTTCAAAAATATGATTTTTTCCACTAAATTCTTCATTCATTTAGATTATTATTCTCTTTTAAATCGCTCCTATTACAAAAGTGTTTTTTTATCTTAAATAATGCATTTGAAGGAGCAGCTTCACAGGACTTGATGTTGATTCCAATTTCAAAGTTTCGATCCTTACATCTGTAAGTCATTTATTAATAAGAGCTGAATATTGCTACGATTTAGCTGAGAAATTGGAGATGCTTTTTATCAACGAATATGAAAATTCCACTTCTTTTCAAGAGTTTTTTTATTTATTAGTATTATTAGTATTTATTTGAATTTATTTAGTATTTATTAAGTATTTATTAGAACTTATTTATTATTTATTTGAATAACCTTTTATACTTTTAAAAACATTCCTCGGACATAATCCCTTATAAAAGTCCTTACTAACCTAAATGAATAGACTTTTACTCGAATAAGGTATATAGATATCCATTAAACTAATCACGGGTAATACGTAATTTTAATTTGATGTTTTCTCTTTCTTTCAAAATTACGACCTAAAGCATTTTTTCTGAAAAAAATTAAATTTTCTTCTTAGTAATGTTTATGCGAAAAACAGTATAAATAGTAAAGTAGACTGTAAACAACAAATAACGTATGGTCCTACAGAAACATCGTTATATTTACTTAAATATTTCCTTTAAAAACGCATTTGTTTCGATAAAAAGTATTTACTGATCTATTTTATTTAAATCCTCAGAACCAATTTACTTTGCTATTAAAACCAGTAACATTCAATAGCAAATTCAATAGCAGTAAAACATTTCAACCGAAAGATACAAGACCGTGGAAGCAGTTACAATTTGAGTTACACATCAGTAGACATAAGAGCGGTAATCAAAATAACAAGCACATATGTAATAACATGTCTGTTCTCATTGTTCTGTTATGTAAGTGGTTCCATTGTGAAACTGTTATAGGTAACACTAAAAAATCTTTTTAACAATTTTTTTCTTTAATCGGAAAAGCGATTAACAATGACAAAATACAAGCAAATTCCTAAAAACAGAATATCAAAAATGTTCTTTAATTTTCAAACATGAAAAAAGATATTTGCAGTTGTTCTTATTTCTATTTTTGCCATGGCTTTGGTCTAATTTTTTTTTGTACCTGATTGAAAGAAATATTTGTTGAGTGATAAAGTTTCTATCTGTGTTAATGTATGCACGACACTATTATTAGAAGTCATGGTTTATTAATTTATTGCATCATAAGTAATTTTTCTGTTTAAGTTATGTCAAAAACTATTTATTTAATAAGGCACAGATTTATGAGGCGAAAAAACTGGGAGATAGCATACAAAAGGTTTACAATACAAAGGATTTTTAAGTAAATGATGCAATTCCAAATACCAGTACGTTGTGCCAAGTATTTGAAAGTACTATTGAGGTTGGTTTTTGGCTGATTTCAGTTTAATGGCGCAAGAGCCAAATACGACCATACTGCGCCAAACATATGGTGGAGAAAGTACTATTGAATAAAGCTCATGAAGAGCTATAATGAGGTGTAAAGTTATACAATTTTATTCAAAATTATTTTAAAAATTATGAATATTTCAATAATAGAAAGTTCTTTGCAGATAATAATGACTAAATTATGAAGAACAAGAATTTTGTATGTTCAATAAACAATATTTATACTAGTGCAGCCATTCTCTGTCCTTTACTGTTTGGGATACAGCTTTTTATATCTAGTTAAATCGTGCATCCTTTCAGAGCTGCTTATTGAATTTGACGTCCAAATTGATGAACTTTGAAAGTTTAAAAAGTTTATATCAAAATAAATTAAGTGTTTATCTATTTTTAAGGGTGGCATTTCATTTTTATATTAACAAAATGTGTATCTTTCTTACTTTAAATTAAAGTAATAACATTTTCTTCCGTTTCTTGACATTTTTTCATGTATTTATCTTTATTTTTGTACTCCATATATTGAGATTTTTTTCTTTTCTCTTTATGTATCTATTTCATATTTAGGTGCAATATTTTGTTTTATTGCCGAGGTTTCATGTATAGTTCAACTCTTCCAATTAATTTCACACATTGTGAATATTTTAAACCTTTATTTTAGTAATTTACGTATATTAAACAATGGCTTTATTTTCTCTCACCTTGGCATTTTGCATATAATGCAATGTCTGTATGAATATTTCTGTAATTCACATATAGAGGAAAGTCAATCGTTTCGCTGCCATAGCACATATTTATTTTTAATGTGTTCTCGTACAATAAATATGGAGTACCAGCAGTAGCCTCACGGCGTTGCCCGTAACATCCTGAATTTCAACAATTTTTTTTAAAAAAGCCTACAATTTACAGCTTCAGATTTGAACTTTGAAGCCACATTATGTAAATAGCTTCTTGAGGTCATATTTTTTTTTTTCAGTTTCAGCGAATCACACTCAGGATGAACATCTCGTCTTGAACTAAAGACATCAAAACTATCTTGAACTATCGACTATCAAAAAGTATAAAAACAAATAAATTAAAACCATGATCTGTCGGCTCGACAAAGGACAGTACGATCCTACTGCAAAATCTCTCTAAAAGCAAAGGGATTATGACGTCACGTGGTTTCGACGAAATGCATGTTGGGAATGAAACACCAAGACCTTGGTTACGTATCAGAATCAGTGAGGGAAAAATGGAGCGAAAATATCTTATCACTTCAGAAAAAATTAATTAAAATTCAACCATAAAAGATATTTTAACCGTTCTTGTTTTAAATTGAGTGAGGGGATATTCCATTCAGTACCTGAAAAATGAAAATGATAGCATCATTAGAACGTCGGATGCAAGAAATTAATATTTCAAAGTTAAAAATGTTAGCAAAAAGTGACTATTATTTAAAAATTTCTCAAAATTCAGTAAATTATGTTTGAAGTTCAAAACAAATTTCATTAGAAAGAAAATTGCTTGTTCTATCCTATGGTGTATTGATTGTTTTCCAACTATCATTAGAAAAGATACTATAGCCGTAAACGGGCCGAAAATGACCCAAAACAACACAAAACATTAAATAAAAAAAATTCTAGATTAAATTTTAAAATTCGTGCTTAGAGGTTCATTGAGTCACCATTAGGACTACCTGTGTGGCAAATTTCATGGTCTAAGTGTGATAGCTTCATCTGGACTGCGCGCTCACGCACACACACACACAAATATTGCCTTTTATAAGTATAGATTATTTTTCTTTAACCTGATCTAGCAATTTACTGCCTTTGTATTCATACACAATTTCTCTTTCATTTGTATGCCAAATGGTGCAATTTTTTTCATCTACACGAAACCGGATAGGAGCCGCATGAGCTATAGAGACGGATGTGTGCATGATGTTACGATATCTTTGCAACTTTTTACAAGAGTGTAAAGTTTGAATAAGAAATAAATCATTCTTCTTCAAATAGCATTATATGGCTTAGAATATGAGCCTGGTAGTAACTTTTATATTTTAATATGTAGCGTCTTCAATTAATTAGAAGAGATATATAAAATTTTGTTTCATTAACTTTCTTCCGTTTAATAACGAAAACATGTATGACACAAAAAGAAATGCAATAAGTGTAGAAAACTCAAACGTTACAATAATCTTGACCGTTGAACTGGTGTTTTTGGCATTGTTTTAGCCTGGATACTATTAGTAAGAAATGTAGACAGAGGGTAATAGATCGTAATTTATTCAGTTTATTTCTTTTTTCATTATTCATTTCATTTAAAATGAAATGTGAAAGCATTGTAATGGTTATTTTAGCTTAATAATTTTTTAGACTATAATGTCAATTATTGAGATTCAATTATCGATTTAATTGTAGGAAAGGAAATCTAGAAAATAGGGATTCCTAATGGAGTGAAACCTCAATTATCTCGGATTTTGGAAACTTAAACAGGAATTTTATTACTATAACATTCAATAAGTAAGTCAAATTCTTTTCTAAGTAAGTCAAATTCTAAAACAAGGAAATTAATATTATATGATGTCTTTGTAATGGTTTGTTTTTCTTACCAGGTGTTTTTATACATTACATTCTGATTTACTTTTGACTCCAGGGTTAAACTTTTTCCAGAAGTTAATAGTATTGTTTTTCACTTTGTGAGAAATAATTTTTAGTAAATAGTATTTTAATAGCAAGTAATAATTTTAATAGTATTTTAATAGTATTTTAATTAGCAAACTATTTCAAAACTTCTAAATTTTTAATGCCTTTTTATATATTGAGTACTATTTTCTATTTTATCAATTGGTATTGTTTGCTATACGGTTGTAATTATATTACACTATTCTTGTAGGTGATTCATAAAATTATAATGCATTATTATGCTCTTTGGGTCTTAAAAGTTGCCTTGGGATAAAATAAAATAATTTTATCCTGTTTCAATTGACTGTCTCTCATCATTCGGATTAAGAAATAAGATTTAGTTCACATCACATTTCATGCAATGAAAATTTATTTTCGATTAGAATAACTTCAATAAGTCTGAATTTTATCGTTCAGTTATAATTTCGAATCTAAGTTGAAACTGCTTTTATGACCTTGAACATTGAATTATTTAATTTGTGTCACTGAATTGGTAACATTATTACCTCAATGCGAAAAATAAACAGTACAGCAAAAAATATTTAGATCAGTTTGACAATCAATTGTGACACTTTAAACAACTTCGCCTGTTATTAAAATGAATTAAGTGGAAAAAAGAACTTACATTGAAAATTAATTTCGTGGAAAAAAATAAAATTAAACTGCAGATTTTCACACACGAATGCTTTTCTACGATTTTTCAAAGACAGAAAACATATGTCTTTTATATACTTCTCCTACTTTTTTGGTGAAATAGATTTGTTTCTTTAAACGACTATTAAATACTTACATTCAAGCTTACTTTTAATGAATGTAAAGATGTGAGCTTTTGAATATTTTTGTATATTACATAAGAATCATATATATTATTATAAAACTCGAAAAATATAAAAATATATATAATCTTTTGGTATCTTTATCCGAAATGTATGTTTTTGATTGCATATCAAATATTGAAAAGTAAACTTTAAATTCATGGAGTATAATGTGCAATGAATTTTTAAATAAAATATAGACTTTGAAATGAAAATAAATGAAAATTTAGCTCTAAGAATTAGCTGAGATTTAGTTACAATTTTTACATTTGTAAATTTTTAAACAAAAAAAAATTAACTTTTTGCTGTTGATAAAGTTATTCAATATAATTCTTAAGACAAAACTCACAAAGCTAGCTCATGCTGCGTATCCATGAAACTAACAATAGTAGCATTCCTTAATCTCTACTAATAATAAAGGAGAATGTGTAAGTGTTGGCGCTCTACAAGACAGATTGCTGAACCTAGAGCTACGAAATTTGGCAGAAATATATTATAGAGAGTGGAAATGTGCACCTCCGAGCTTTTTTAAAAAATTTTAATTAGAATTTTAATTAATTAACATATAATAAAAATTTTGGCGATTTTACTTGATAATTTCCGAAACAACTACAACACAGAAATTATTTTTACACCACCTCAAAATTTAAAAAATTATCTTACCAATGCTAATAATAAAGTTGTACGATTTTTTCTCTAATTTTAATAAATTTTTAAAAATATTTTTTTGGCATAATTAAGAAAATACTTTTTCATTGTTACAATGAAAATGAAGCCGTTTTCAATGTTTAAATAAATATTTAATTGCGCGTTTGTCTTCCATTGTTGAAGGCCAAGGTAATATCCTTACTTTCTTAACCTTACTTTAATCCAATAAGCTGAACGATTATAGTTACTACCTTATAATTCTCTTTAACAGCATATTTTAAGCCATTTAACATGCTGTTGAATGTGGAATGTCGAAGCTGGTTGACGAAGGCGGCTAATTGTAAATATTATTTGCAATTTCTGTAAATATTCATTAGGACTTTTCACTACTACCTATGAAGCATTAGAAGTGTTTCACTACCTATGAAGCACATTCTTACAACAGGGAGGATAACAAACGGTTGGCACGAAAACGGAGAAAAAATTAATAAACATTAGGAATACTAATTACCGAAGCCAAAATAAGGAAAGTTATATTATTTTAATGATGACATTTTATTTCTTATCCCCAAAAGTAAAGGATAAGAAATAAAGTTGCACCCTTTAAAGTTAGTAATGCATTTTAAATATTTTTATTAGTTATTGAAATTATAAAATTCACTGTGAAGGGGTTAAAATTCAACAAAAATTATTGAAAATCTATAGGAATAAAGCTAATAAAAGATTTGGGTTCTAAATACTAAAAGATTGGAAAGCGCTTACCTAATTAATATATACTTTAAATAATATCTTCTTGTTTGAAAATAACTTCTTTAGTTAATTTAATACTTGAAAGCCTTCATTACAGAGTTGTCTTCAGAACGGGAATCAGCTTACTGCAATGTCACTGCGTGAATTCAGAGATACTTCTAGGTGGTCCATTATTTTTCTTGACGGATCGTTTTATTCTATCGCATTTCTCGGAGCAACATCTCTTCCAAGATGAAAACATCATTGTAAAGTTTCCTTTATTTCATTGAGAGATACAGTAATGCAGACATAAAAACAAAAACTCTATAAAGAATCCTCTCTAGAAATTGAGAGATTTTCGAGAATACTACATTGTTCATTTGAAATTCACTTTATTTGTTGCTATAAATTATTAGCTGTTATTTTTCATCACAGTGGTATAAGGTAACATTAATAATATTTATCTGATCGGCTATTTAGGAATATAAGGTTAGAGGTAATTTATGATTATCTGCCAGAATTCATATGACGCGTAGTTTCATATATAAATGTCAGTGATTTTATATTTCATACCAGCGAGCATAATAGGTCACAGTTCTGTTGTTACTTTCAAACAGTCAAATTAAGCGAATGTTTGACAACCAATATTAAATCAATATAGTGCAAGATCCAACAAAATAGTAAGTACGTTTAAATAAAGATCTTTAAAATAAATAACTACTATCCTCTATTTAATAATTTATAATTTATTTATTATAATTTAATAATTTATAATTTATTTATTATAGTTTAATAATTTATAATTTATTTATTATAATTTAATAATTTA
>BGPR01000907.1:78218-97805 GCA_013235015.1 Araneus ventricosus
AATCAAAGGCGGTAATTTTTCAGATCCATCTGCATTGGCACACAATAACACTGTCAATCGCACTTCACTCCTTTTTCCACCCTGATACGTATCCGATTTGATAGCAAGAATTTTAGATGCCAGAATATTATAATACAAGCCTGTTTCATCTGCATTTAAAATGTCTTTTTGTTCATATCCTTTTATCAAATCTGGCAATTGGTTTTGAATCCAATCATCCACTGTTTCGCAATCAACATCTTCAAACTCTCCACTTACAGTTTTGCCTGTTATGCCGTGTCTTAATTTAAACTTGTGAAACCATCCTGAGGAAAATGATGCATCGCATTCCACATTCAGCTTCTTCGAAATCTCTTGTGCTTTCTCCATAAGCAAAGGACAACTGATGGGAATTTTTACACTACAACACTGATTAAACCACTGTAAAAGCACTTTTTCTACATCAGCGAATTTTCCGCTTTGGACTCAAAGTTATTTTGAAGCACTAGATCCACTTTGATGATGGCTTTCCTCGATGATCTTACGCTTATAAATTAGCGTCTTTTAAGTTGAAATTGGCAAACCTAATTCTTGGGAAGATCCACTCTTTTGAAATGTTGGTTTTCATCCACTTTTTTTAAAATGCACATTTTTTCCTTCAACGACAGAGATTTTCTATTGCGAGAAGCCATCGTGAACTGCTAGTGAACGATAAAATCGAAACACTGAAGCTGAGAGGAAAAGACCCTGCTGGGCTTGGGGAAATCACGAAAACAATTATTATTTAAGTGTAGATAGTGGGATGTTCACTTTCCTCAGGGGTACGGCTTTTATTCAACTGGGCAGGTTTTGGTCAACGTCGGGTGCTCTTTCTAGACTTGAGAATCGGCAGGTGGGAACTTGAGTTTGAAATGCGCATTTTTCTCTTTTTGAGGTCTTGAATAAAAACGCTGGTAGCCTAGCCCTAGAGCTACTGCGTCTAATCCTCCTCCCGCTTTCAAAAACGGACCATCCTAAAAGGGAAAAAATTATACAAAGTCAACATTTATTTCGAGATTTCTATAACGTGCTAATTTAATTCAGTCAATTAAATAAGAATATTTGTTTTAAGAATCATCATTGCTAAGATTACATACCGTAAAATTATGCTTAGCTTCTTATTGACTTAGCGTATTTAAAATGTTCAAATATTTATTTTCTAATGAGTAAAAAGTTTTTCCACGTATTGATTTTTACATAGTCATTTATTAAGATTTATCCTGGCAGATACGCTTGCGTTGTTTGACAATATTTAACTACTTCTTTCATTTGTTTTAATTTTAAAAGCAACCATCGAAAATTTTAATTTGCTTTCAAACATTACTTTTCAAATATACATCTGTGATTCATAATCTTGTCATTCGTAAAGGAAGTACTATTCTATCAATATTAACAAGGAAAGTTGCTAGTGAAGATCAAAACACAACTGAAGCGTGAAAGTTGGATGGTGTTTCGCATTTTGTTTCGTTGAATTTATCTTTTGTTGGCAAGTGCCTTCTTAAACAGTTTGCAAAACCAATCATTTAGAATAATAAGTAGTACTAGTGAATGTTAAATTGGAGGAAAAGGAAAAACTAGGAAATGAAAGTTTGGAAACACGGATCAGAAGAATGAGGTTTCCATAGAAAATAGTTGGCGATTAGAAATTCTTTCCTATTTGTCTCGATGAATACGTCTTCCATTATTGTTGATTTATAATTGGGAACAATCGGAACAATAACTATCTTGAAAGTTTCAAAAGTAGCTTTTTTATTCATACGTTATTTTATTTTGTACAGGAATATTCGTTTTCAATAAATATATGCTACATAATTGGCTTTGATATTTCGTTTAAGACTGTGCAATCGTTAATATTTAATTATTTATTGTAAATTTGGTATCATCCTTAATGAGAATAGTAACTAGATTAGCTTTTAGATTAATATTTAATTTATTCCATTTCATGGTCAATCTGGAATACTGGGCGTTAAACCGCAAGTGAAAGCTAAACCTCAGAAAAAGCGTGTCAGATAAGCGGAAGGAGGGAGACTTTCAATAACTCTGAAACAGGGAATGCCTTTCATTTGGAATGGAATATATGAGAAATATCTGGTTCAACATTTTAAAGAAGCTTCCGAAGCTCACTGGAACGCGGTGATTTAAAAAAGTGAAAAGTAATCACTTTAGTTTTGCTTCGAAAGGCTCAATTAGAAAAGGATTTATTACATATGTGTTATATATTCCTTTTCTAGGGGCAGCGAATGATTTGCGTTTATTGAGGTTGATTCTCATCACACACAGAACTCTTTTTAAACGCAGAAGCATCAAGTAGTCAAAAAATTATTCACGGAGCAATTAATTAGATATCTCTACGCTTTCATATTGTACTCTCGTCACAAAACACCATGAAAGCAGCATTCACAATGTGTGTTTTTACTTATTTATTTTCTGTATGAAACAAACACGAAGATACATACACAACGCAGACACTATACACAATGACAAAAGAATTATACGTTATTAAATTTCGAGGCAGGACGCCCTCCAGCACGTTTCATGTTCTCTCTCCTCTGTGACGAACCGTCCTAGAGGTAACCATAAATGACGACACCCCGTCCTGCCTAAGAATCCGGGTAATACATAAAAGACCGGTCGCCACGGCTGCATAGTCAGGCACTGAGGTTCCTGCATTATAGCCCCCATTACGAGCAGCTCATGCAACACCCCCGCCCCGAAAAAATGGGGTACTACCTGTCTTCGGAGATTGGCCCAAAGAGCCACACCACCTTTATTGTGTCATCGGGTTAGCGAGAGTCAGCTTACTTATACGGCAGCCTCTCATCCGTGAACTCGCGGTGTACCCCCCGGGGTCTTAGAGTTACTAGGATTTCGGTCACCAGATTTGCAGTTGCTATGAAATCTGTCGAATTTACGATAACATAACAACATCTCGTTGATAATTTCCACAAATCTTGAATTCCTGTCATTTTTAGTCAACATTCACTGATAAACGATGTAACCCTGTTAGTTTCGGCCACTGAGTTGTTTTAATCCAGATATGATATCTATTACGAATCACATCATGATATGATCTTCCATTTAATTTTCTTCTCTTTTAGTTTTAATTAGATTACCGTTCCTTTTCGGAACTACACGAGAACTGTTTTTGTGACGGATCTCCTAATTTTGAGCCGTAGTCAGATGACGAGAATGCCCTGAGAGCCTCCTAACTCCCTCACTACACCAGCGTGGCAACATGCCAAGATTCTGTCACCAAGATGCCGCTTTGAGATGCTTTTATGAATTCATTTATCTACATAAATAAACTGATCACAGCGAAATTTCCTTTATTTTCATTTTCTGGCATACGTAGTGTAGAAAGAGAAAATGTTGCAACCGTCAAAAAAGGCAACCACGAAATTTGAAGAATCATCACGTTTTAAATCTCCCTAAACTCAAAAAAATAAAAAAGAGACCCTTTTTGGAATTATATCTGTCGATAATCACGTTAATCGGAAATTTGTCCCTTTTTTCTCTCTGGTATATGAAGAGAAAGTATCGAAATAGCCAAAGGTTTGATGAATCTCCACGTCGATATCCCTCTGTTCTAAACACATCTTAGAAAGTTTAATCTGTCTATGTACACTTTATCTCAAAAATACAAAAATTTGGAAATACACAATTTGATATGTGGTATTTGCAACACTATTATAGATCTCTATTAAATTTTGAACGACATCTCTCAAAGGCGGAGTCTGTCCGTCTGTGTGCATGCGAACATGATAAAACGAAACGTGCTAGATTGATAAAATTAAACATAAGGCTTAAGTTTAATATTTATGTTAATGTGTATTAAATTGTGGAGCAAATCTTCATCAAGTTGACTATCGTTATGTCTATCCATGTGTGCATGAACTCGATAATTCAAAAAAAGTAACAAGAATTTGATCTTAACCGAAAAAGTCTAAATCGGTGTAAAATTTTGGAGCAAATCTGCTAAGTTACTGTTCTAAGACGCAAACTCGATTCTCTTCACAACACGGCTAGTGTAAACTCAAAATGCGCCATTCTGTGAAGGTAGAAGAAAAAATCGAGGGGAGCTTGCTTATTTATACCATGTTTATCGACAAATACGAAAAATTTCATAAAAATGAAAATTACCTTTGTTTAGATACTAAATTCCGAAATTACAAATTCTACCCAGAATCTCTATATCATACACAATGCGGATTGATATCGTTCAATTTTTGAAGAATCAAATAATATTGTTCAATATTGTTGACCGCGCGAAAGCGAAGTCTTATTTGAATTCGACCGTTCGGCATTCGTCTGTTTGTTTGTAAATTTGGTTGTTGCGCAGTCGCAATCAAACGCGCTGTTCTAATTTGGCATGAATATTTCTTGAAGTCATTAAAAACGACATGCATGTAAGGATTTTTTTAAATTCCATTTTACGATGGTGACCGTTGTAACTTCATGCAGTGTTCAGCCATTTTCAACGATTATAGCCAAACGGTCTATGCTATAAAAATTTGGAGACTACTTCCATTCTAGAGCGTAAAATTTTCTTCAACTTTGTTCCAGTACATTTTGATGTAACTCTAATCATCGAAGGGCAAAGGCGGGAAATAATGTTGTAGAAATCTATTGCTGACATACCGAGAGCGAAGAGAGGATGTCACCCCTCCAGTCTGCATATAACCGACCTTTACTTCAATTCGGGCCAGAGAAAATAACCGAGCTCGCTGACTGGCTGCTTCCATTAGCGTCTTCATGACGTCATGTTTATTTCGCCGAACTCGAAGCCTTGTAGGAAATAAGCAATACGTGAGCTTATAAATCTTAATTACTTTCTTTAGTTTGCATATTAAGAGACATTTTTTTAGTCTCAAAAGTGCACTTCCTTTATTCATTATGTTGTACCCTTTTTAAAATACTTAACATAAAATATAACAATATTAATTTATGAGATCTACATAATTTTAAATCTTTTTTTAAGAAATTCTAATAAACAAAAATAAGATACGTATACGTATTTCTAATACATTTCGAGAATAAATCAAATATTGGAATTACTGAAATAAATATTGCTGCTCTTATGATTTTCCTTCTTCTTAATTATACATTTTATTCATGAGTATTTTGCCTTCTAGAGAGCGTATGACTTGTAAGTTTTGCAATTGGGTGGGAAGGCGTGACGTCAGTGAGCTAATCAATCAGCGAGCTCCGTTATTTTCTCTGGTCCGAATTGAAGTAAAGGTCGGTTATATGCCTCCAGGCTGCGGAATTACAACATTGACTAAATCTTTGAAGACTGCGATGAAGAGCAGAACTTAGAATTTTTTGAGGGGGGAGGGGGATTGACGTGAGGTCTACTGTTCACAAAACTGCTAGCATAGTATCGGAAAGTATTAAACAATATCGTATAGCATGTTGCACTAATTTGCCCAAAACACGCCATTCTGTGAAAGTCAAGGGAAGAAGGGTCTTACTGGTTTATTTCATGTTCATAGATAAAGCTCTTATACTGAATATCTCAATGAAACAAAAATTATCTTTGAATACATACAAAATTCCGAAGTTCCAAATTGTACCCAGCAGCTCACAGATATTGTGCCATACTGATTGACATCGTACAGTTTTCGCAGTATGGAATAATAATGTTCATTATTGTACATCACCGTATAATATTGTATAATATCATACAATGCGTATTATACAACATCGTGCAAACAATATTGTACATGTTGTTCTATTTTGATATGCATTTATTTCTATCATTGTCTATTTCTCAAAAGCAGGCGAAATCGCACTTTTAAAAAAATTTAAATTCCAGATATGAAACTTAAAAAGAGACAGAAAGAGAAGAAAGAACACAGAAAGAAAATTTCCGAAATTAACAACTGAGACGTGACTTTATTGCAACATCCCGTTTCCTTTTCAATTCAGTTATTTTGATTAACTGTAGCCTGCCTTCTGTCGTCGAGTATCGAGACAAACAAATGGCTGCGGCCAACGTTGTTTACATCCTAATCCCATGGACAATTTGTTCGCGAATATCTTCGGCAGCCGTTTTTTTCCTTCCCTGTCTTATTCAAAGCCTTACAAAATTAATTTCCGTCGGGTGATTTTCTTTCAATCAGAACATGGGAATGCCCCAGTGTGCGCTCGCCCAGAACCAGGTTAATCATCTTGAGGTATTACGATTTGGCGGAATGTTTTCTTTTTTTTTCAAATGATTTACAATTCTTGGGATCCGCCAGAATTTCACGTTCAAGAAGTTTTTACTGACTTTGTGATATGCTTAAAAAACAGCTTCTTAAAGAATTAGGGAGATTAGTTATCTTTAGGCTTATGAGATTAGAAGAACTCTTGTTGAAAATCGATTACGCTATCGTGTTTGAAAAGTATTGGTATAATAAATGACAATTTAAAGGCTATTTTATCTGATTTTTGGTGAACATTTAGTATTGCCGAATTCTTTGAAGCAATTAAGTGTAGATAATTTGTTCCAAGCTGATTAGAAGGTGAAATTTTACTTTGTTCGTTACTGTATTCCACATGCAAAAATTCGAAGTTGTATTTCCGTCTAAGATTACGGTTAGAAAGTTGGCACCAGACGAAAAAATATCTGGATCACTAATTTCGTGGAAAAGAAGGTTAAATCATTAAATTCATTTAAGCAATTACTTGCATTGATGTCATGGTGCCTGAGGTTACATTTTGATAATAACTTCGTTTATTGCATTTCCAGTAAAGAAAAACCTCAAATTTCAATATAGATTTCAGTGTAAAATATATCTTTCTCAAACTTCCATATGGAAAAATTGTAAAATTTTGACATATCATATTTGCATGTTTTACGTACTTAAGGAAATTCAGATCTGTCTTGAAATGTCAGAGACAATAGTAACTGAACTATACCTGTTCTTTCAAATCAAAGGAAGGCTTATCGATAACGAAAAATGAACAGAATATTTTACAATTAGAAGAACCCTTGTTGAAAATCAATTAAGCTATCGTGTTTGAAAAGTATTCGTAAAATAATGACACTTTAAAGGATGTTTTATCTGATTTTTGGGGCACATCTAGCATTGCTGAATTCGTTGAGGCATTAAAATGTGAATAAAAAGAAAAATATATCTGGATCACTAATTTCGTGGGCAAGAAGATAAATCACTAAATTCACTTAAGCAATTATGAGTATTGATGTCATGGTGTTTAAGGTTACATTTTGATAACAATTTTGTTTTTTACATTTCCAGCTAAGGGAAAATCTTAAATTTCACTACAGTATTTTATAGAATTTAATGTAAAATATAACTTTCTCAGATTTCTATCTGGGAGAATTGCGGAATTTCGGCAAATCATATTTGTGTATTAATCTATGTTGTGTGACATATATTTCCTAAAATTCAAAACTCTCTTAAAATATCGAAAACAACAATAACTGAACTATAGAAGTTCTTTAAAATCAAGGAAAGGCTTATAGATAATAGAAAAAGGAAAGGAACATTTATATAATTTAATTTAAATTTCTAAAATCTATTTTTTGATCAATGTAAAACTTCAGTAATTGTTTTCATGAAATTGTGTAACCGTGTTACACAACGCTGCTATCTGAAAAATATGTTTCAAAAAATTAAAAATCATTTATTTAGTATTTTGAGAAAACGAAGCAGTAAAATGTTTCAACAATAAGATACTTAAATGGATTTTTTACCTTTTATTATAATGATAAGCTCCAGGAGCGCCTAAATTCCGCTACGCTTTTTTTGAGTGCCGATAGAAGTTAATTATTTCTTTTCCATTCAACCCAACAATTCGCCCAAGGCTTTAGAAGACCTGCAAATCTTTAAGTGTCGATTCTGTCAATTTTTGACTCTGTAACACGATTCTCTGACGCAGTTTTCGACACATATACGATATCGAAGAGATAATCAATCAAGTGGATAACAACTTTACAAATAATATGGACACAATTTACAATAGACGGAACCAGTCATCATTTTATGGATTTAAGGTTCACTGCCGGAAAGTGTAATAATAACAGTTTGTGTGTAGTTTGCTATGGAAAATTTAACCAATTCCTATCCATTGCACTATAGGCTCTTATACAGAAATAATTAATTTTGTAAAAATATACTTTAGGCAACTTTGCAAAGAAAAAAAATTCAAATGCTTCTATCCATTGCGTCCTTGCAATTCCTATCCATTACACAATTACTCTTATATTGGAAAAAGGCAGCATTAAAACTTTTTTCTATAATATTTTAAGAAAACAATTCCCCCCCCCCCTACATGTATGTTAAGGGGATATACGACTCTTTAACCTCGGAAAAGTAGGGGGGAATTAAATACAAAAAAACGACACATTATATCTCTGAAACAGTGCAATTCACAAACTCACTTTTTTTTTCTAGAAAAATTTCTGTTCTTTCTCTTATAGTACACACATTTTCAAACTTTTGTAGTGGTATGCATTTATATGAGAGAATAATAAATATGGGTATAATTTTTGGAGAAAAAAATGAGATAGTCGCCTTGCGCGCATGATTACAGATAAAATATTGGTCTAAACACAATATTTTGGGTATCTCAGTAATTCAAACAGTCTATTTAAGAAACTGAACCACAATTTATTAACATTTAAATTTAATTTCGATTTTATATACCAATTTAAAATAAAATGATAAAAATAGTTCCAATTTCAACTTTTCTTACCCCAAAAAAATATTCTTTGGAGAAAATACATGCAAAAATTATGGTTCAATTTGCAGTACATAGAACAATACATATTCAGTAAAAATGTTATGTAAAAATATTCTATAGTTCTTGAGATATTGTGCGCGCAATATAAAAAAACACATTTTGAGATATAGCGCTTTAAAGATATGGCCATTTTCAACGTTTACGTTGAAGAGCTGATACATTTTCCTTCATAACTTCCATAATTATGGGAATTTTTTAACGCGGATTGTTTTCAATTGTTGAGAAAAGACTGGGAAATAATATGCATTTTTTCCATGAAATAGAAAATTTTTGAGGTTTAACAGTCGTATGTCCCCTTAACGGTATCATGACTGAAAAGAAAGGAAATCTCCAAAAACACATATTTTTCCATTTTTTATGAAATAATCTAATTCGTTGCGTTCGTTTATTCATTGCTGAATTTTATTTTTGAATTCATCATTTTTATAGAGCAGTCAGGCAATTATTTCCTCGGTTTGAAGCGCGTATAATGAGTGGCCATAAAATGGCGCAATCAAATTAGGTTAATTAAGCATTGATTTGCGCCACCATAAACAACCGCCACATTCTAGAGTAATTTTGAGCCGAAAAAACAAACATATTAAAAAGAAGCACTTCCACTTTTTCATTTAAAGCGTTTTTAATGAGAGATGTAATGGTTACAATGTTACTCTAACCTACTTTTTGACATAATAATTATAATAAAAAGCATGTTTCTTATTTTTATTACTATTCTTTTATTTACATACGGTGACTTGCAGTAATGCTATAATTCAATTGTTATGGAATTTAAATATACTTTTATTTTAGCTGTTTCCTGAGTGGGATTTTAAAAGCGCGGAAGTATTACACTGGAAATAATAATATATTGTTAGTACATGGGCTAAATTTATAAATACTCAGATTCGCCTAGGAATGGAGCGTTAAAACATTTTGTTTTTCACAATACTTACCATCACTCTCAAGCTTACCTGAACATATTAAAAATATTTCGATATTTCACAATATTTATGTTCAGAATAAATATTGCGACGGGAATTTTCAAAACATAGGGATTTTGCTCATGTGTAAATATTATATTAAAATCTTAAAGAATTTTTCGTAAATTTAATTTATTATTTAATTAACTGTTTTGTTCAAAAATTTCTCAATATTATATGGACATTTAGAAAAAGCGAATAAATCACATATATTTAAAATAATTTATATTTTTATACTAAATAATGTATAAAAGGCATTTTAATAAATTTCTTGATGTTTTTCATGTTGTATATAAATAATAATGAATGATCATAATATATTAATTTTTGTTGTAGATTTGATTGAAAATACGGCGAGGAAACCCAAAATGCCCCCAAAATTAGAGATTTTATTTTTTCAAGAATTTTTTAAAGCAGTAAGATAAAATACATTTTAAATTTTCGTAATAAACTTCTTTTCCTGTAATAGATCCGGAATATCACCTTGCTTACAAATAATAATGAATGTTAATAATATAATAAGTAATTATATTAGAAATATATTTATGTGGTATTTTTATTAAACAAACTGCGAGGGAACCAAAAATTTAGAAAAATATCTCCCAAAGTTAGAGATTTTAATTTTTCAAGAAGTTTTTAAAATCAATAAGAAAAAATACATTTTGAATTTTCGAAATAAAGTGTTTCCTTTGGAATTGAAAGCTTTAATGCCAAAAAAGCATTTAGAACACAATACACTGTCCACATACAGATTACGAATTTATTTGGACTCATTTCTTCCTGTAAATGAGAAAAAAAATTGAGCAAGAGCAAATTTTATTTAAATATATGTCAAAATCACACGCTTCACTTAAGAGTTAATTTAACAAAACCTTTCGAAAATAAAACGTTTTTGCTGTATCTGCTCTAATTCTAACGAAACTTCTAACTGCCCTCTACTCTCTCTCTGAACTTCTTTTCTAAATATAATGAAAAATACAGATCTATTTTTAATTTGCTTTCGACAAATGTAAAATAATTAATAGCGTTGATGGCAAAATTGACAACTCAAATAATATTTCTTATGAGAATACAATTAAAAGTTTACTCTATGGCTTCTTTCCAGAGGACTGTGATTTGTCTTTTGAGGGATTAGTCCGGATGAGAGACATATCGACCCTTTGACTATTGAACTGATATAATATTTAATTGTCTGAGGAGGGAGAGTTAAAGCTCCAGAGTTAGACCAATTGGATTAGAAGAAATGGGGATGTACCAATAATTAAAATAAGACATTTTTATTAAAGGTTAATTTATGCTTACGTTGCTCTTTTTTCCCACCTATCTTGAAGGAATACAAGATCTAATCCTCGCCCAAGCCGTAGCCACACGGCAAACAGATGAGCTGCCGCGAAGCGACCCATTCAGCAGGGAGGACACCAAAAGAAAAACAGTTCGCCAAAAGGACGAAACCCGAGGACCGGCAACCGGCTCATTTACATCAAGACCCGTCGGAGTGTCAAACAGTCAAGTCACTATCTACCTGAAGATCTACTCTGCGCCTCTTCACTATGCCACCAAGTGCCGCCTCACGCTTTGTTACCACCTCAGGTGTCCAGCAGATCAACACATAGAAGCCTGGATGAAATTAATAAACAACCACCGCCTGCTAACAAACAAAATAATAGACCTCCTCAACTTTATCGCCAGCCAAGAAGACCTACTTAAATCGGAACAGCCAGGATAACTCCACAATAACTTGCATTGTTCATCCCACTATAAAGCTCATGTCTCCAACCACACCCTTCTTCTCTTTTCTCCTGGAACATTCCATGCCAGAGACACATCATCAGTTTCAGTGTCCCAGGGCCCAGCAACATGTTCACCACACTTCTCACTTGTCATCAACAGCATAATGTAAAAGTACATGTGATTATTCTAGAACTCAGAGTCTAGTTTAGTGTATATATCTGTGTTTTATATGTGTGCATATGTTTGTGTATATATTAGTTTTTATGTTTGTATTTCCTCTCTTTGTATCCTTATATATGAAATGTAATTTCTTTTTTGCCCTTGCTTTATCAATAAAGTTCCACGTATACCCACCCAACCGACAGGGAGCCTCCGAGTTCGGGGGCATGCTATGGTGTTATGTTATGTTATGAAGATCTACTCTGACCAAGCCAAATGCCAAAGGGACACCAAAGCAAATCTCTAATATATCAAGCATGTACCTTACGGCTAAAAAGAGAAATTGGACAAAAGAATAACTCATGAAATGTAGAAAAAAAACAATAAAATAATTCAAAATAAAAGAAAAGTAAATATAAAAAAAATAAAGTAAGAATAGCAAGTAAATGTCAATGGAAATGTTGGTTAGACATAATCTAGTTCCTTTGTCAAGAGTTGCTCCACAATTTAAATGAGAGACCTTGAAAGAAGCTGAAGTCTTCTTTCTATAAAAAGCATATAGGGACACGAAACTGTTGCGATCTTTCCAACCCAAGTGTAATATTCCTTGCTTTGGGAAAATTCTTAAAAGACTACTACTTATTAATTTAAACAAATGGTTTACAGATAACCAGATTATACACTGTTTCCAGAGTAGATTTACAAAGAATAAAAGTTGCGAAA
Organism: Araneus ventricosus; assembly: GCA_013235015.1. Lineage (NCBI taxonomy): Eukaryota > Metazoa > Arthropoda > Arachnida > Araneae > Araneidae > Araneus > Araneus ventricosus. The sequence goes on from BGPR01000907.1 coordinate 90,560, forward strand.
TGGCTATCCAGGAAATAGTCGAGAGCATTCACTCACTCTTCCTTGATGAATATATTGCTCTGATATCGATTGAAATTAGGGCTGCTTTTGAAAGCATGCATTGGGATATTCTGTTTAGAGTTAGCAATGTTGGCTTACCTGGTTACTTAAAAAAAATTCTTTTATCTAACCATTTCTTTTCTCTCACCAACAGATCAGTGGTCTATACTGAAATTAATATTCTTATTAAAAATAAAATTGATAAAGGTTCCCCTCAGTGTTCTGTTTTGGCTCGTTTTCTGTGGAATTTTTATTACAACCCCATGTTAGATTTGAATGATGTGAGCTTCTTACACGCAATGGCTACCCATCTCTAATACGTTACTCAAAATCTGTGCATTGATGTAAACTTCCTCATGTTGTTCGTCATCATCTGCATTCATCATTTTTCTTTCATTCACAGCGTATTATTCAAGATATTCTGTATATTCCTTTATTTTGTTGTCAATTCTATGTGTTAACACCAGCTTTGCGATTTCTTCATTTGCCATTCTTCTCTTGCTGTAATTTTTTTTTTGCACCTCAATAAAGTCCACCTACATCTATACCAACCCAGATGGAAGCCACATGAGCTCTAGAGACGGCGATGTCGTGTGGTGTTAAAGTAAAGTCACATCAGAGCGAACAAGGATTTTAGAATGTCAATCTAATACCTCTCTTGAGTTGGTTAACCAGAAATTATCAGAGTTAGCTTTGGATTCAACTCCCGACAAATGCCAAGCGTTTGTTTATTTACTCACGCAACGTTTTTGCCGTTTGCAGATTTTTAAATGCAAATCAGAAATGTAATATCATTGTGAAAAGTAAATTTTGGACGAAGTGGCTTAAAAATCGAAAATAAACATATATTTTATCTTATTTTCTTGGAAAATTTCTCTTTTGAAATTTTAAATTTTTTTCTCTTCAGGCGGTTATTTTTGTATTTTCAGGTCCCTCGTCTTTTGTGTTTAAAGTACACAAGATTTAATTTGAATAGCAAAATGAAAAAAATGAAAAATATTCATATATTTAGTAAAATACTAATCGTTTCAATATCCCGAGACTAGCACTTTTGGATGATTTTACTCCGGAAAGGAGTGACAGACAATGAGTAAGATGAGCGCATTTCCGGAGTTCTTTGTTAGGTCACGCTAAGTAAAATGTTAACATCTCCCCCTCCATTCTTCATTTTCCCCCTATTTCGGTGAAAATAACTCTGCTTGGCGCATGCGCGAAAGCGCGGAGGGTTTCGGAATCCAAGAACATACAATATCTCATTACTGCTGTTTAATTATTACCCCAATACGAAATTTTCTTATAAACAAAATATCTTTTAACTTTCTATTGCGCAGGCATATGTTAAAAGTCAATAAAGATTTAAAAGTTTTCAGAAAAATGTTTTCTGCAGTTTTTTTAGCAACTTAGATTTTGTCAAGTTTCTAATGCACTGTAGTTCAACATTTTAGACTGATTTTAGGAGACTTCAGCAAATTTTTAAAACTGAGTACTTTCTTCCACAGAAGTTTGGCTACAAATTAGGTTTTTGATTTTTTCCTCTAGCTGTCTTACTTCTGTTTTACGACTTTTATATGGAACTTCTCCAGTTTAAAAAAGTTGCGTACAATACGTGACTGTGCTTTAGTACTTTGTACTCACAAGATGGTGAGGCTATTTTGTAAGCTAACACAAGAATGTATTGTTATGTCATTATTTTATTTAATTAGGTTTCGTATTTTTAAGTGTAAGTTTGTAAATATTCTACATTTAAAAATATTATTAAATATTTTTAAATATTTTAGTTAAATAAATGTATTTTCTTTATTAAAATACTGTAAAAATTACAGATAGATTATGAGCACAAATAACTATAAATAAATGCTAATTCATAAATATTTATGATTTCTAACCCCATTGATACATACAGTTAAAATCTCATGTTTAATAATTTTTTTATAGTTTAAATGTATCAACAATCATTTGTTTACTTTTAAGCTGTAAATTTGAAATTTATGTAACTGTGTGACCATTTATTATGTTGCTCTACTTTTACAGAATAATAAACTTCATGAATTTATAAAATTTCAAGAAGAGTCTTGACTGGTGAATTTGTCAAAAATTTAAGTAGCTCTAATATGGAAAATCTTTGTATTTAAATAGAAAGCTAATTTTTACCAATTTTGTTAATAATGTAATAAAACAAATTTGAAAGTTTTTTTTATAAGAAGAGTTTGTTTTTGACTGATTAAATATAAAATAAACATCACTTTCAGTGCTTTATCATGAAATATGCTTTATAAATTGGTCAGTTTTGCTAAAACCTTTACACAAAAAACAGTACTAAGAAGCACGATAAAAGTTAAATTCAGTAACAAACCAGTTTTAATCTTGTTCCAATGGTAGAGCAGTTGAAGCTCTAAAACCGACGGTAATACTAAAAGTAAATGGATGCTATTATTTTTTTAAATCTATTTCTTTTCCTAAAACGAAATGTTCAAAATCTCCACGGCATTTTTTTTGAATTAGACTTGTAACTTTTGATGCAGAAATGTTGGTTCCTACAACAGATTTGATTAAAATTTTGTTTAAATATTTTTACGATTAGTTCTGAAAAAAAATCCATTGACATTATTTCTGACAAAGTATCATTATCCTTGATTAATAAATAACCAAATTATATCAATGAGATATTAATTAAAGTTAGTAAAAACAATTTCCTGTAAAAAATAGCAGGTTTATTATTCCATTAAAAAAACTATATTATAATAAGTCATTAATGTGACTAGACATATTTTATGTCTTGTGGTTCATCTTCTTCCGAGATGCTTTACTTCTTTTTCTAGATTTGACTGATATTGTCATTTCATACTGAGCTACAATAAAAAAGTTTCAAAAGGAAAGTATGAAGTTGCCTAGTAATATTTAAATTTGTCTTTATTTATCAAGCTTCATGAAATGCTTTAAATAAAGATTATATTTTTAATTAGATTTAACGCTTATGTTTGTTATGTTTATATTATTAGATATTCAAAAATATTTAATGATATTAACAAAATTACGGACAAGCCTTAATATAAACATTTTCATTCTGGAAGAAATTATTTAAATCTTATTAACACGAACGGCTTTAAATTCGATTTTTGAATATCTTAATCTCTGAGACATGATTTGAAACAAAATGAACCACGTGCAAACCTTTAACGGTAAGCTTTTCCTCCATAAAAATTTCAATCTTTTGATACTAAAGTTTATTCTTGTCTATTAATATAAGAATAAGTGACAGGACAAGAGAAAAAAATGTGTTTATTATAAGAATTGTCCTTTATCTGGATTATATTGTTTTGCTACCTTCAGTCTAAAGAAGCTTTAATAGATAAATGATAGCAGTTCCCAGTTTTTAAAAATCCGCTAGTTACTTTTTTTACCGTACCTCTTTATTCTTCTAAAACTTGCAAACTTGCGAGTGTAATTTAGTTTAAAAAATGGAATATGTTAATAAGTTGCTTTAAGTAACTTAAAAGTTACGAAAAAGAAAATAAGTTTATTTTCGAAATATTTAATAACTACGCTGTTATCTCTCGTTCAACTAAAGGCTGTTAAGTCTTTATCAATAAGTGCTAATGTCCTTTATTCATGCCGTACATGGAAATCCTCAATTTCAGACTGAAATTCAAAAAATATTGCAAAGATTCTAAAGGAGTGAATGAAAATAAAGTTCTATGCCTCAAAGAGGTCTGTCAAATGTAATTATCCTGAATTTTAATAATAATTAAAAATTATTAATAATAATAATTAGAGTACCTTTTATAATATCACGATAACGAAATTGAAACTAGCACTTACAGTTGTCTCAGCATTTCCGTTTTTATTGTTAATCTAATTGAATGAAAATAATGGATCCCAATTACTAGTGATTTATTAACGGGAAGTATTCGAAATTTGTAAATTTGTATTTATATATTTTTTTTTTCTAATACACGAGAACGTTTTTAAATCTTTTAAAATTCGTCCTTAATACGAACTGGCTCCTACTATCATTAAGAACTTTTGATTTCCATCTTTAATCATCTGTCATTTTCTTCGCTAAAAATAACTTTTGCTTGTTTATTTGTGCTTTGCATTATTAAATACAACGTTATAAAAAATTCATAGAAAACAAGAAAATGAGTATTGATGAATGTTTTTATCGGTTTTGGAAGTGCTTTTAAAATATGATGAAGATTTTTCAGTCAGGTCTCAATTTTACATTTTAACAAAGGACGTTTTAGCTTAATTACATATGATAATTGAAGCTCATTTAAACTTTTATCCATTATTATATTACATACATAACCCACACCGACCGACTCACCCAAAGGGTTTAGAGTCAGCAAGGATCGACGGGGAAGAGTCAGGCCGGTCATGAAAGAGAAAAGTTACAATATTTGGAAGGTATGGATTACGGAGCTACGTGCAAATAGAAAAAAAACGCAAATACAAACAAAAACACACAGAAACACAGACAAAAACATACACAAATACAAACAAAAAACACATACAACACCAACAGTGCTACAAAACAAAACCAACGTTGTAAAACACAAGAGACAAAAAAGGATAATAATAATAAAAAAAACAGAAACTCAATCAAAGGATTACTTACATAACAATAATATATATATATATATATATTAGCTTTCTGTATTTCATTGTGTGAATAATATTAGGCTATATTGTTAATTATATTTAATTTTAAATGAGGGTTTAGTACGTGTATATGATGAAAAAGTTATTGAGTTTTAATGGTTTAAAAAAATATATAACTATATATATACTTTGAGTGCATATTAAAAATTGAATGCAGAACGTGATGCTTTTGCTTTGCAAGACTTGTTTTTGAATTGTTTGAATGAAAATATATAAACAGTAGAACCCCGGGAATCCGAACCCTAGGAATCCAAACATCTTTTTTTTTCAATTTTCTTAAAATTTTTACTAAAAAATGAAGGAAAAATAAGAATTACGAATCAGAAACAAAGTTAATGTTTATTTCTAACTTAAAAGAAGTCTTCGAATTGGTTTTTATGAACGAATACAACACCTTAATTAGTAGAAGCAAATTCAGATATCTTCTTTTTACCCTCAACTTGTTTGACACTGTACCGTGCAAATCACCGCGTGCTCTTTCCGTACGCCTTCACAGAGCACCCAGAGTCAATACTCTACTGCATTTATTATATCAAGAGTATTTTAGTGAATTTCCTGGATAATCCGAATTCCCTGGAGTCCGAACAAAGGTCAGCCTCAATTAGTTCGGATTCCCGGGTTCTGCTGTATTTAAAACTTATTTATATTAATATTAAAATAAAATAAAGCGAATTTCAGAAATACTGATTTAAGCAGTTTACTAAACTGTGGTAAACGAATAGAAAATTTTAAAATTTTCCTCATTACCTAATTATGCTTTTTTCATCAATACTTTTTAAAATTTAACTTCAATAAGTAAAATATCATTTTACAGTTGAGCGTGAAAAATAAAAAATATAAATTGTTACTCTAATTCAGTTCACTCATGCGTCAGATTAATCATGCTAATCATTTGTAGCATAATTAACTAAAATTTTAATTTCAAGGTTTAAATTTATCGAATTAGATTTTAGACTGAAAGAGAATTATTCAAGTTTTAATAATATTTAGCTTATTTTCAAAATTGTTAGTTGCATCTCATCATTATAATAAATTTGTATAAACTATACTCAAACCAATATACTTTTACAAAATTTGTATTATATTTTCTAAAGATTTCCTGTTTCATTATACAGACGAAATGATTTTGCAGTTTGTTACATTTGAATATTACGTTCAAATATTCAAAACACTTTTATATCCTTTAATCATCATTTACAAAATTCAATTCAGTTTCTTCCAAACCTTAAGCAGTTTTAAAAATCACGAGTAGCATATCATTTGATTCATTATTTCACTCAGTTTATACAAAATATGTTAAATATATCCTGTATATAATTTAATGTATGCATTCTTTGAACCATGACTAATACGTTTTAATGAAAGCTTTGCATTAATAAGAAGGGTTTAAAATTACCATCATTACACAGTCGCTAATCCTTTTATATAAATCATTACATGAGATGAATTTGAATTTGTATTTTTCATATATACAAGGAAATCTGTGTTATTGAGCTGAACGTTTTCTTAAGTTTTGGACAAATTTAAAGAATAGAAATTATCTATAAGTGGAGAGTGGAGTAAAACCGGGTAGTGGGGTAAAACCGGGTTCCTTGATTTTGGCGTTATTAATTATTCTTTCTAGTGGACAAATTCTGAATTATTCTCCACTAGTGAAGAAAAAAGAATGGACATAGTAGCCATGTTGTTGTTGTTGAATTCACTTCGTCTGTCAAGGTTTATTTGTTTTATGACGTCAACTCTTCAATGTTCGTTTCTTTTTAAGCTATCCATATTAATAATTACAATTATAAAAACTATTTAGTCCGACTTATATGTTTACTAAGGATTCTATCAAACAATAAAGATTTAGTAAAACAATTGGGTGGTTCTATTTCGTTTTTATAACCCCTGCACTCGGGGTAAAACCGGGACCTAGAGGAAACTATGAATACCTGAACCAAGAAGATTTTCTTAGGTTGTGAGATAGTTGGTAGTTTGGGAGGGCCATTCCTATTTGACCTTTGAGTCAAATGATCTGACGGAAAGCATTAGTTTATTCCGATTTCCAATATTTTTTTTTTGTGATAATTTCAATTAATATAAAAACTTATTTTTGTCAAAATTTTAAAAAGAATTAAAATTCATGTATTCCATTATTTCCTCGCTTGCAAATAAACGATTTTTATTCATTTTTTTTCTCATATAAAACTTAAAGCGCATGTAAAATTAAAAATCTTTTGCTCGAAGTCTTTGCAATCATTTGGTTTTATTTAACTTGCCGCCATTTCGACTGAACTCGTCGCTTAGTTAACTTGAATTTTAAAGAAGAAAGAATCACATAGAATACATTTGTCTTCTTTTGGTTTTAGAATAGATTATTTTTCTTCTTATGCTTTTGGATTTGGATCATTAAAATAGTAGGAAAACGCACTAGGTGTAATACGTTTTTCCAAATTTTTGTTTTGTACAACATTTGTTAGATTCTTACATTTCATTTTGTCGCTTTTCTGTTCTATTGTAATTTCCAAACCAGCAGTGTTTCAATGTGCTAGTGAGATTACTA
>BGPR01000907.1:97815-123556 GCA_013235015.1 Araneus ventricosus
ATTTCCTTTGAGCAAAAATATAAATAAATATCGTCGCAAAATCACGAAAAATCGAGAGACTCCCTTCTAGAATACAATTTCGCTTGACTTAGTAAAACATCAGTTTAATATGAGAATCGAGATAATCACAGGCTCTTTGCTTATTAAAATGCTTTTCGTATATGAAGTATTCAATCTATTAAAAAATAAAGGAAAAATTTTTAAAAAATGCTATTCTATGTTTCCTGAGATCGTAAACTAAATAGATATTAAAGTGGTAATCAATTGAGAAATGCAATATATAATATTTTTTAATTATTTACGAAATGATGATGTAATACTTGTAAATTTGCGAAACTTTTCTTGTTGATGACAAAATTCCAAAGGATTCTCAAATTAAGGTTCTGACTCTCTCGAAATAACCACGTGAAGCTCCGTACCTCCGCAAAACTTCGACTGCACAGCATTTGCGAGTCATGGATCTTCTAAGATTCTTATTGTGTAGCTTCCTACACAATGCAACCACATGCTTCAAGTGAAATACCTAAGATCCATCTTTGGTAAGACTTTGGCAGTAGTGATTAGAAGTCCTTTCATACTGGAGGATTTAAAATGTGATGAATGATGGCCATTGAATGTCCATCGCATAGGATCAGAAAATTCTTTTGGCTTTTCTTCAAACTCCTCAACGCGACAAATCAAAGCCATGATGACCACCCAAACCATGGAAACCATGACCATGATGGCTGAAGACATGGTGGTGCTTGTGTCCGTGATCATGTCCGTGCTTGTGTCCGTGGTGGTGTCCATGATCGTGACCATGCTTGTGTCCATGATGATGGCCATGCTTGTGTCCGTGGTGGTGTCCATGATGATGTCCGTGCTTGTGACCGTGTTCGTGGCCGTGATGATGTCCGTGCTCGTGACCGTGCTTGTGTCCGTGTTCATGACCATGCTTGTGGAGATGGTGGTGGCCGTGCTTGTGTCCATGTTCGTGCTTGTGTCCATGCTCATGCTTGTGATCATGTCCATGATGATGGTCATGGCCATGTTTGTGTCCATGCTCGTGTTTGTGGTCGTGTCCATGATGATGATTGTGACCATGCTTATGTCCATGCTCGTGCTTGTGTTCATGTCCATGATGATGATCGTGTCCATGCTTGTGATCATGTCCGTGCTTATGAGCATGATTGTGATGGTGGCCATGCTCGTGCTTATGACCATGCTCATGTTTATGACCATGTTCGTGCTTATGTCCGTGTTTATGATCATGCTTGTGATCATGTCCGTGTTTGTGTTCATGCCCATGAGAATGATGATGATGGTGGTGGTGGTGATGATGATGCTCTTGCTTGTCCTTAACTACAATGACTTGCTTTCCATGATCATCTCTAAAAAGACAAGGTGAAATTAATGCATGCCCTCAAAATAAAATTCCAGAAATCACTTTCATGCTATTGCAAATCAAAAAAATTTAACTCATCTTCAAATAAAATACAGTTGCATGACTCACAATATTTCTTGTCAAGTGTATTTTATGAACCTTCATCCATCATTCTCATTATTAGGGTTTTAGAAAGAATTTTATATGAAAATTTATTATGATTTAGTTGCCTTTTTGCTTCCCATTAAATGAGTTCAAATCATCATAAAAATATTCCTTTTGATGCATTTTTATTGCAATACGAGAAAGGACGAAACTTTTACATCCAGAGTCTTATTTTATTTATGAATTTTGCAAAGCTAGATAGAAATAAAATACTGCTCCTTAAGAAAAATGTTTAATGTTTAGTCACAAATCAAACTTCAATGAAGTTGAAACTCTTCCATAAATCTAATTTATTGAGCAATTTTGTTATGGACCGAAATTATCACTCTATTAAGGTACAGATGAAGACTATAAATACAAGCTTGTGTTTTCAGATTTTTCAGCTATTCAATTCAGTTTTTTCTGTCAAAACCTTCGCAACATATCTTTCCAAAGCTTTCATTTTCGTTCTTTTTACACTTTGCAAGTTCGTGCTTACCAATTTATATGTGTTCTTCGCTTCAGTAATTTAAAAAGTATGAAACTATTTTGTAAACTCATTACTACTGTTTCTGCTTACACACAAATTGTTTCTTAAGGTATATGATCAAAGTTTGGCATAAAAAGCTGACTAGGAAATTTGAGATGAAATAAAGTTCAAACTATGAGAAAATATTTTCAATCTCAGGCTTTTAAGTTCTAAATCGGAATTAAGTTACTACACAAAGGTGTCACTTCTCATATATCTTTGTATAAAAATTATTCCTTTTGTATACATGACGGTATATTACTTTATTTATTTTAAATGACATTATTTTAGCTTGCTTAAAAAACAGGAATAATAGAAAAAGTAATTTTGTCATCGTTTAATAAAATATTCTTTGAAGATTAATTTATTATTTATGATTTTTTATTATTTTTAATCAATGCCGTTTTTTGTAATTCATTTTTTATAATTGTTGAAAATACAGCAAGACTCGAAATGCTTATTTTGAGGAAATTGGCGTTACTACATATTTTTAAAATTTGGAAATTTTATTCTTGTTGTCCTGAACCAGGGGGATACTAATATTAATAAAATTTTACCTTTGAAATTTTTATATATTTATCTTCTATTTATCAAAATCTGGTCATTATATTGCAAAAATGCAAATATGTTAAATGAAAATTCTTCCACTGGTATCAAACATCAGACTTTTACTATTTTGAAACAACATGAAAGATTCTGCCAAATGACAGGTAACTACAGTCCTAGAATAATTTTATGATCTTGAAAAATTATTAAACGTACTCATTTGTAATATTTTATAAAACTTTTAATCTTTATCGAGCATAATTTACATTTTCAATTCATGTTCCTTTATGATTCCAAAAAAGTCTATAGCACGTCATTTTAAATATTGTACATAAAAAAATGTTGTCTTACCCATGATGCCCAGGTTCAGGTTCTGGTTCTGCTGCTGCCAAGTAAACGGCTGCTACCAAGACCAAAAAACAGGCCTTGATACAAAATCTCATCTGAAACACAGGAAACAATATTTTTAGTAAATTTTAGGCTGATGTAGATCTTATATAATCATATCCCAAATATTGAAATATTTTCGTAAGTAAAAGATAAGGCCATGAGATATATTTATTAATTTTGAGTAATATATGAATTCAAAAATTGCATAAATATGTCTTTTATATTAATTTTTAAGAATATATATAAACAACGTTGGTAATTTTGCATTGAGTGATTTGAAATTCAGGAATTTTCATAAAATTTAATTCTCCATTTGGTGCTTTTATAAATAAGTGAAGGCCACACAATCATTATTTATTTTTCAAATGTTAAAAGCAATGTTCTTTTAAATTTGAAAGGCTATTCATTTTCTTTATTGCAAAATTATTGTACGAGTAGTAGAAATTTTACTAACAATTTACACGAAGAAACTGATTAAAATGGCAAAAGTCATCAAATTATTGAATAAGTAACTATATTCAAAAGCTATCAACTTCGGAAAAATACCTTTTTCTATAATTTCAGGAATTTGAGTTCAATTTTTATTTCAAATTCATATTAAAGAAATAAAACACAAAACTAAAAATTAGTAGGCTTTGTTTACTTATCAATAAAAGCTTTGTTAATTTTTATTTTGTGCATCATTACCCATAATCAAAATATCTCAGAATTCAAAAACAAAGTATTTTAAAATCTATTATTATTTTAGTTTATCATATTTCACTGAACTAAGCAAAAAGTTTATAATCTATCGTGTGACCAGCTATTTATATATTCCATTTCAAATATATATACATGCAATCCACGTCATACTGAATTACTTTTACTCCTACATGACGCAAACAAATATTTTCGATAAACAGTTAAATCGTTTTCCTAAACTATTAGAGATTTAAAATTGAAACAATACGCGACATCAACGGATAAAGAAAGAAAATGCATTCCTCTCAAAATCCCGCGATTTGTAGGAAATAGAAACCAAAATGTACTGACTATTGAACTCGCAGAGATTTAGTCTTCCAAATGCTGTTTCCAGTTTCAGGTCACACACACTGAATGAGAAAAAAATTCTAAAAAGATCTGTAGAATTCCGTCGCAACCTTTCTACATTCGAATTGAGGCAATGTGCGCTCGTGGATCTTGGTTTCTGTATATAAATCCTTCTTCGGAAACGTCGTCTGCATAAATATAAGGGTATTCGAACCCTTTCCTAGACTAATGTGAATTATGTTGAAATGGAAATTTCCAACTTTACCGGATGGCGGTCTAAATGTATTCTTGTTTTAAAGGATCTAAATTTTTAAATCGAGGTAAAATTTTTGAATATTTTTAACTAATGATTTTAAAAAATGTTATACAAGCTATAAGAGAAAAAAAACAAATTAATTCAGAAGCGAAGTAAATTTCTCATAATTTTATTCCAGTCTTTAAAAGAGTTCCATCTGTTTGCGATGGTTAAACAAGCAATAAACGTCCTTGTTACTTGACACTTGTTGATAAATATAGCTTTGTAAGATATATATAGCATATTTTACTTTATTTTTTAATAATATAAATAAAATTTAATAACTGATAGTTAATTTTCTGCATATTTAATAATTATTTAGATAGTAATGAAACTTAAAGAATTCGAATACTCATCTGCAAAATTGTCAAAAAATTGGTATTTATTATTACGTATTGATATTCATGTAAAATGATATGAAATTAAACATTAAATAATTAAATGATTTAACAAGTAATACACAAATCCATAATTTCCATAAAAATTCCACGATCATATAATTCTGTTCCGCAAATTTATTATATTTTCATGTCGTTAGTATTATTAAAATTTCATTTCTATTTTCCCCTTTATTCATCATTATTTAAGTTTCCTGCATTATCTATTCTCTAAAATAGTATATTTACAATTTGATAACTCCAAATAAAGAAACTAGTTCATGCTTTTTATGTAATTTTTTTACTAAACATTTACAGCCTAATTAATCACAAGATCATTATTTAACATTATTCATCATTGTTTTAAGTTTCCTGCATTATCTACTCTCTAAAATACTATATTTACTACCTAATAACTCCAAATAAGGAAACTAATTCATGTTTTGTTATGTCATATTTTTCTACTAAAAATTTACAGACTAATTAATCACAAGAGTGGAAATGAAATGAATAAAAACCCACTGGTAAAACAAAACGCTTCCTTTGTGACAAAACAGATATACTCAATCAAGTAAGTCATTCAACAAAAAATAAACGATCAACTCCGATTCAAATTCATCCTATCATTGTTTCCGACTCAGTGAATCTCAATCGCTTGACTCGCACGTGGGCAAACTCAGCGAAGGTGATCGACTTCTCAGAGCATGAAGATAATTTCATTTCACTTTTTTCCCTGTAATTAACGATAAAGCTTGATTTTGAGCAATGAAATTTGATTTTGTCTGATATGAGGTTCCGCCGATTATATCGAATTAACGAAAATTTGAGGAAGTTGTATGATTTTTGAAAGCTGGAATTCGGAATTTTTTGTTGAATTTTGTTTCTAAAACTTTCCGTGTTTCCCTTTCACTCGTGTATTTACTGTTTTTGCAGATTAAGCTTGAAGGATTAATTTATTTTCAAAACTTCGGTTTAGCTATCTATTTTTGCATTATATTAGTATTCTAGTCGTCAACAGATTTGTTGTCCAAAATTTTCCGTCTTAGCCAAGATTTGGAAAGTACTTTTCTTCTTTGTATTTTGAGCAAAAATTCTTTGAAAATAATCTATATTTATTCTTAGCATAAATATTTATTCGTATCTATCAGTACTTACAAAGAAGCTTTAATTTCTGGATTTTCTAAAAATATCCAAAGTGTGCAGAGTATTTGTTTCTCCCTCGAATATAAACATATAAACGCCAAATATAAATCGTTTTCACACGATTGGTTTTAAACACAAATTGAAAATATGAGTTAAAAACCAGTTCACACTATTAAAGTCAGTTTCAATTTTTTGCATTTCTTTCAAATCGTCCTGGACGAGTTTTTGGAAAAACCCTTCTTAATATATAGCTTTTTCTTGAGTTTAGAAGATGTTAAAGTATAATTTATTTCTAATCCCTAAATTATCATTCGAAAAAAAGGAATAAAAATGAACCCAAAAAATGTAAATTTGATAATTAACAACAAACTTAAACCAATCATGGTTAATTTTGATATTTAACGCTTTTTGTTAGTTCTTCATTTTTCTGAAGTTCACTTCCAAGAAATCAATATCACAAATTTTAAATGTACCTCCTAATTAATAGAATTTCGAAAGGCCTTTAAGACTCACTATCTTAATATTAATAGTTCTTCGGGAAATAAAGAAACCATTTTGCTAGACTTTCCAAAAATCACAATATAAGTTACCAAAAGAATTTTATTCACAAATATTATTTTAAAAAGTTATAACTTTTTGTTAGTTTTATTTTGTAAAAGATAACGCCATAAACATTTTTCCCAACGTTGGAAAACATTGGCAAGATAAAAAGAGGAATCATTTTTCAAGATTTGAAAAATGATTCCTCTTTATAATAAGATTTTTTACAGCATATTTATTAAGATAAAGCAAAGGTAACTAAATTATCTTTGTTAAGCATATTAGTTCTTCTTCGTAGGTATTTGAAATATTCATTTATTAACAAACCTGCTTTTTCAGTAAATTACCGAAATTTGTTAAAATTAGATTAGAATGCATTATGTATCCGTATTTTCTTTTCTTAGTTCGTTACAAACCAAAATTTTCTTGGCATCAGTTTTTCGATTTTTTTTATAACGCGCTTTCATATAAAGAAAAATTTATGCAGTTAAGGGCCCTTATATTAAAGAAAGTAGAAACAATCCTTATTTGCGTACCTATTCACATGTTTTGACTAGTATTTTATAGCTTTAATGTATTTTTTTTACTCGTGATCTCAAAAAAATTAATTGCAATTTTATTCATATGGCTTTTAAGACATCACATATATAATATTATTATTTTTAAGGTAGACTTTTTTTAAAGGCAGGTATACATAGAAATATTACATTTTCAAGTATAAGATGTAAGTCACTTTGTGGCTATATAAAGCATAATTACTAATTATTACTCTTACACTATTATATATGCATCGTGATTAGCTACAAACTATCTGGTATATCCAAATGTTAATAAATAAAATGCCAAATAAAAAAATGGCCTGTTTGTTTTTGTTTGCTAGTTTCTTTTTATAATATTTTGGGTTTTAATCAAGAACATATATTTTTATAATTTCTTCTCTTAATTTTATAAGAACATTATCTTCTTAAAGAAATATTTAACTAAACATTTGTTAGATAAACATTAAGGTATATAAAATATATTAGTTGAATTTTGACTTCTTAAAAAACACTGTAATAACGGTGGTGTAAAGTTAATGCCTACGGATGATAAGAAATTGCATTTATATAAATTAATCAAATTTGCTCAGGAGCATAATAATAAATTTACATAATTAGCCCTAATATGAGTTTTTCTATTTGTTTAGATATTCAGTGCTGATTAAAAGAAAATGAAGGAATATTCTATAAATTTAAAACTTTTTCTAACAATTTAAAAATTTTGCAAAAATTTTATTATATCATGAAACTAATTAAATCAATCATTAATTTGTACCTGAATTTTCATGTTTGATATTTCTATTACACTTATAAAAGCCATCCCTCACCAAACTGCGGGCAAAGTATTGCATGAAATAAAAGTTTTAATTTTTATAATTTTTAATACAGATTTCTATGGTAATGGCGGAAATAATATAATATATTGAATTATTAAAGCTGAACTGCTTTATTTTTAAGCAGGATATTAATTCAGTATTCACGTTAATTAATGCTATATTTTATATTTCACATAAATTTATATTATATTATTATGATAAACTTATATGAATGGTGGGATTATGTTAAAATTCTGATCTCTTAATATTTGCACGGTAAAAGATAGAAAAAAACGTTCAACCGTCTTTCCCGGCTTAAGAATTATAAAAAGAAACTTAAACCCAAGTAAAGGAAAAAAATAAATGCTTCAGAATTTGAAAGAAACCGAATCCAAACACTATACCTTGCTTTTTTGCTAAGACTGGAGCACAACTACTAGATCCTATCCCAGGTCCTTTTGCCTTTGATCGGATGGAGAAGTTGATGAGGAATGAATGATTTCTGCAAGACCAAGTCTACCTTATATACCCCTGTCCGAAATTAGGGAGTACACCGCCGCCCGTAGGTTTATGCACACTTCCTGAAAAACTCGGAATTAGCTGGTGCATGACACGAGAACTGCTAAGACTTCCTCTTGTTAAATATTCGGGGTCGGCGTTTACCGTTCTCTGCATAGAGTGGTACCTGTTGATTCTTGTAGGGAGTGTGTTTCATCATTCCCAAATCCATCTCTGGAATCGGTGATTTAGTGATTTCTTTTGCCTTTTTGCTTGTGTCGGATTTTAAATGATGTTTTTACTCGAGGAGGAATTTTCTTTTTCTCTTTGTTACGCTTGGTGGTGTAAAAGACAATGGATTATTTTCGAGTTTTTACTTTTTAGAGAGCTGATTTTGCATTAATTGAATTTAACTGGGTTTCTCTTAATGTTGGTTTAATCAGTTTTGAAAGAATGATTAATTAGCGTGATGGAATATAAAAAGAATTTGAAATAATTTGAATTGGTTTGCGCCAATTAAAAAGTTGGTATTGTTTTTCAGTAGCATGTGAAATGTCGTCGATTTTTTTTCTTTCGGTTTTCATAGTTGGTTGATTTTATTTCTAAACAGTGAATTTCTTTGATTTCAAATTTGTTGTAGTAGATTAAGTTTCTGTTTCTGGATAAGAAACTTAATTATATATCCTATTCTGTGATTTAATATTTTATTAAGTAGTCAGGAAACACAATACAATTAAACTCCGACTGCAATATATTTAAGAAGGTATGAAATTATGCTTGTAAGCCTGTGTATGCATATTCCAACTGTCAGTACCGCAAATATTTGCTCATAGATAATTTTTGATATCTTTTAGAGAAATGTTTGGGTTTGCTTAGGCATTAAAATTTTAAAATCTTTTTTATTCAAACGAAATGTGGTTTTTATAGCAGAAACTTATCAGAAATCAACCACTTTATCAGTGATTTTTTACCTGACAAAATTCAGAACATAACTTTAAATATTATTCTTAACCACACCGCCCTTTAAATGGTCTTTGTTTAATTTTAACATGATAATGGTTCTAGGCTGGCATACTATCTGTAAATTCTGTGATGTAAAAATCTTTAAGTGGAAAAAAGGGAATGAACTAGTTTTATAAGGAGGTGCTATAAGACAGACATGGGCACAAACAGACAGACCGATAGAACAGAACACCACTTCATGACCCTGCGATTATAACCTTTTGGTTATTTAAACAGTGTAACGGACATGAAGTGAAAGAGACATCGGAAGACGCTCCTTAAGTGTCTAGGAAATAATGGCGAAGGCAGAGAGATGGAAACGGTTACAAAAATACAAATCTAAAATTCTGAGTTAATATACAAGAAAGATAGAAGATAACCATATAAAACTATATACAAACAGTAAAAATGAAAGCAAAATTTGAAAAAAAATGGGTATGAAATGTAGAATAACAACAAAAAAGAGATAAAAAGAAAAAGTAATCAAATAAAGTCCACAAAAACAAACTAATATGCGAGTGTTAAAGCACATGTATGTCTGTTCTGTTCATTTTTCCTTCCTCCATAAAGTGAAGGTTCTTCTGTATGGAAGTGAAGAGTAGTTCGACAGACGGACGGACAGATAAATAGTAAGAAATATAGAAAGACAGACAAAAAAGATTGGCACGATGGTGAAGAAACATCAGATCAGACATTCTTTCTGTGAATTGAGGGATATAAAATTCATTATGCACAGAATGCAGCAGCTGTTGTAATCAAGCCAGACGAAGACGAGACAGACGAGTGAAGCTTAAAACATTATCATACCACGATGTTTTAGGCCAGTGGTACAAAAATTGTTTCTATTTTTTGTCCTCACCCATTATTTTAAATAATTAATATCATAAAATTTTTGTGTTATTTTGATGTGTTAAATTGGTTCCAAGGATGACAGTTTATGTTTTATAATGCCAAGCATATTTTTAAAAAATTTTATTCCACTTAATTAAGTTTTGTAGGACTTAATTGAGGTTATTTTTCACGCTCCCAGAGTGGCTGTTCCTAAGAGGCCCTTATCATTAAATTTAAACGAAAGTACACAAAACAGTCATGAAATATAGAAGTTGATAAGTGAGGAAATATACTTTAATTTTCCTTTCTAATTATTAAAAACTATTTTTTGATACAAATTCTCAAAGACAGATCTAAATAAAGGCTTGAATAAATCATATGTTTTTAACAAAAACACAATTTCTTTACTTTACACGCTGCAAAGAAAATATACACTGTTGACCTATTTTTAAGATTTTAGATTTCAGTTTAAAATTTAATTTTAATTTTCATATTAACCAAATATTTTTTAAATGCAAACACTAGAGTTTATACAAGTCGTGGGGTGATTATTGCTCCTAGATAACTACAATGCAATATTTCAATTTTCTTATTCTTGGAACTTTTAAATAGCTTGTTGCAGTATGTATTGGAATAATTTTTTTAAAAATTTTTGTCATTCATTTACGAAAAATAAGGCCTATGTTTTTATTCTTGCATAATTCTTATTAAAAAGTCATTTTTGCTTTTTGCTAAAACTCCACATGAAATTTAAAAATAGTTTTCTTATTATTTATTTCTCAAGCGCAGCGTTCTACCAACATGCTTTTTTGAAATTTGAAATTATCTTCTAAACCAACACCGCTGCTGGTCTCTGAAAATGTGGCCAAATTGAACCCTCCAAGTTTTATGATCGCTTATTTCACGGCATTTAGGGTTCAGTATGGATCGAAAAGGAAAATAATCCTAATAATCGTTTGAAGTCTGATTAAAAATTTTAAAAAAATCCTAAGAATACTGCAAAAAAAAGACATTCTCTTATTGGGACGAGAAAAACGTCCCCTACGTGAATGCAATCTGGAAAACGTATGGAATTTAAAATAACTAACTTATTCTATAAGTTTACTTTAGTTATATATTAATGTCCCGTTTGGGAGCACAACACGTGAGCTATTTTCGGACGGACCTCGTAATTTTGAACTGCTGTCAGATGAAGAGGACGACACCTGAGCTGGCGCGCTCTGACCCAAATTTCCACGCTACACCAGCAGAATGATGTTTGACCCACGATAGATTTAACGCGCACAAGGACAATATACACGTTCGATCTTCAATAGAATCGGGTTCCGAACCTGGAACCCTCCTGCTCCGAAGCAGAGACCTGACCACTAGACCACCGAGCTCAAACCGTAACAAGTTGAGTAACAAAAAAATAGTTGAATTTTTCAAAAACTATAGAATTTATCAAATATTTGGTATCCTCGAAGAATGGCTTACTATTTAATATACTACGGTAATCCAAAATAAAGTTATTGGTATAATTACAATTTTAGGAAACAGTACAAATGTTTATATGAGGAGCCGTATTAAAAATTACTATCAACGTAACAGCAACAAATATTACGTATATCTTTGAGTTATTAAGATAGTACAGATATAGAAAGGGCGTGACGTACTGAAAATTGTCAACCCTTTCTGTACTGTTACTGTGCATCGAAAGTCCCTTGTGCTTTGATGAAAGTTCCCATTTGTGTAGAAATGCCTTAAAGTATTTCAAAGGATTTAGATAAAATGAGTTCGCAAATTAAAATATGCAAATAATACTTCGTGGTCACACTTGCAGAAAAAGCAATATCCATATACTGCAATTTCACCAAGTTGTATAGTATGCGAATAGGATAGTTGCTGATGTTGCAGTATCCTAGTTAATTCATCTGAATAATTGAACTTCAAGTGCCAACATGTTTTTTCGAAGCTTTATTTCAATGTCAAAACTTCCGGAACATATGGAACGACATATAAATTGTCGTTCAACTTACTCTTACCATGTGATTTCCATTTCCGCGCACAAATATCGTGTATGTTTTCGGATATTTGACGCTTGACCAGATCTAATTTTTTATCCCTGAAAGAATAAGTTTAAAATCCAAATGTAATGTGAAAGTGGGGTCATTCTGAAAGGGAGCCGTAAACTCATTTGCTGCGAGACACTGCCAATGCTTTGAACTATTCCATATTTAGTGGAATAGGCATTGATTGACCACCATACCCGCCCGATTTCACCCTCTGTGACTACTTTCTTATGGGGTATATTGAAAAACAATGTTTTCCGGAACAACCCTGATATACTGAACGAGCTTGAAAAGGTGCTCTCTTAAGTATATGGGTGTGATGGTTTTGAAATAACACCAATCACCCCACTTGAAGTAACATCCATTTTATTACACAATGTTGACAGACAAAGATGATGGTTACATGTGATAGTTTAGTTATAATGGTATTTACAGATGATGATGAACTGATATTTACAAAGTAATCTTTAGATGTCGCATAATGTGAGCTGCTAAAAGTTCACTCATACTACTGCGTACAGAGATAATGCTTGTGGTTAACCACCTCGTGTGAGCAGGTGATGGACTTTGAGATCTCCCCTTCGCGGAAGCAAACGGCAGTTGAACTCTCCTCTCGAACTCGGACTTCTTGCCCTACGTGACATCTACCCGTCCTAGCGTGAGTGTCGCTGCGCCATCTGGCGGTGACAGAAACAAATCCCACAGGTATATTCTTCCATTTTTGCTAATACACTACAGAACGTGAGTGATAATTTCACTTTTGGTATGCTCCATCTCTGTGATGTGAAAGGTGCACAGGTTTTATCGATTGTAATGTGATTGCAACGATTGCTTGCAAAGGACTGATTATAAACTTTTTCTCGGACTCTGTACTACGACTATAGCATACAGCTCCACCTGCTGGCGACATTTGAAGCTAATTCTGAAACTTCTGCATCAGATTTTTACGGCTTTAAAAATAAACATACCACTGGTTCCATTCTTCTATCGATCTCCGTTGCCGAGTTATTTAATTTTAAAATGAGAAACACCCTGTATGAAGTATCTGAATATAGAGGGAACACGGGGGCATTGATACACTTTTTTTGGGAAAGCTAAGAAATGAGTTTGCCAAAGGAAATAATTAGAACTAATACACTATATTTATGCATTTGTTAATCTAATATAGGATTTCAGTCCAGTTTTGGTCATAAATGAAATAATAAGATGTTTATTACACTTTTTTCTTAAAATTGGATTTGTATCAATCTTCCCCATACAACAAGTGCATTGATACACACGGAAATATCGAAAATAATGATGGTTAATACGTCTGGGATCAAAACAAAATTTGTTTTATCAAGAAACATTATATTCCAAATCAAGTTTTAAAAGTTTAACAAAGAAATACAATTTTGATTTAATCAAAATTCAACATTTTTAGCGATATTGGAAAAATGAAACAATAATGCCTCAGAAAATAATTTACCTCTGCAAATAATAAAGTAGAATGTGTGTATGTATATCTAAAAATACTTTGGAGGAAGGGAATGTGAGCCTCGAAGCCGTTTCTGGAAGTTTTAATGAATTAAAAATTAAGGGAAATTTTTGCGTTCTTCCTTGATGACTTACGAAAATAATATAGCACAAAAATAAATTTCACACCATCTGAAAATACAAAAAATTATCTTTTCGATGATATTAATTAAGCTTATGTACATTTTTTCTAATTTTAAGAAATTCGTAGAAAAATATTTTAAACCTAATTTACAACAATTCCTTTCATTTTTGCAATGAAATTGAAATCGTTTTCATTGTTTAAAACAAAGAATTAATTGTGTATGTCTCTTAGATAATTCACTTTTAAGTTGTTTTCATTTCTGAAGACGATTTTGCTTTGGGAGGGAGGGAATATGAGCCTCGAAGCCGTTTTTGGAAATTTTGATGAATTAAAAATTAAGGGAAATTTTCGCGTTCTTCCTTGATGACTCACGAAAAAAATTAGCACAAAAATAATTTTTACACCATTTAAAAATGAAAAAACTATCTTTTTGATGATATTAATTAAATTTCTGTACATTTTTTTCCAATTTTAAAAAATTCGTAAGAAATACTTTAAATCGAATTTACAACAAAACTTTTCATTTTTGCAATGAAATTAAAACCGTGTTTATTGTTTAAAACAAAGATAGTTCTTAGATAGTTCCTTTTTGAGTTTTTTCCATTTCTGAAGACGATTTTGCGAAGTAGCTGCTGTTAAAGCCCATTGGTACACACAGGAAATGCGTATCTATGCGCCCCGGAGTCAACTGTTTCGATCTGCCCCAAGCGACATTTTTACTTAAAACAATTGGTCACGCAAACTCAACGCTGAAAAACCTCAAAACTTAATATAGTTCAGAAAAATAAATTTTTCTTCCTACCTTTCGAGTAGATTCCCTGGCAGGAAAACGTAATTAGTGAAAGAAATCACACAACACGTATTTAGAGTAAAATTTACTTCGACTAGAACATCAGCGGTTTGATTCATTTGTAAATTAACTTTTGACTTAAAATGGCCGAAAAATATACCGTGTTCAAAGGGTTACAGTGGCATATATATGAGGGGATATGAACACCTTGAGCCATTCCAATCATCAAAATTTCAAAACTGTATCAATGTTCCCACGTATCAATCTACCCCAACTCCTCCTACCTCAAAATGTTCAAATGAATTGTGGTTATGCCATATGAACTTGTGTTTCAGAGGGATATGAACCATCTGTCTGATGATTTTCTTAGATTTCTCTGAAATCTCCGTTCTCTTACACCGGTCATGACAAATCAGGATGAAATAAGAGTCACATCCTGAATTCTCATTTTGAATTTAAGAGAGAACTGGGCCGCAGGGGCCAAGTGTTAATATTTCGCCTTGGGAATAACGAAAAACACTCGATTTCACTGAAAATCCACCATGTATGTGTGCCTGGTGCACTCGAACTGTGATGTCGTGGGTCAAATGTCAACGCTGGTGTGAGGTGGAATTTTGGAGAGGGAGGTATCGGCTCAAGTGGCGTCCTCGGCATCTGATCACGGCTCAGAATTAAGAGTTACGTCCCAAAATTGCCCTTCAAATAGCTTTAGTACGGAGTATTAATATAACTAAACCAAATCAAGAGAGAACCATATATTTCTGATTTATTGGCACTTCAGTAAACGGCCTTTTCATTTCAGTTTCTTTAAAAAGCTTCAATCCCCTGAAATTATTTTAAAAGCTTTGTATTTTCGTTTTTATTCTAATTGGCTTACTTTTCCACTTTAAGAGTTCAATGATAATCGAAAATGGCAAAAAGTAATAAAAAATGTAAAAGGAACAAAGGAAATCAATCAAAAATTAAGAGAGAGACAGACCAGAGCTGCAGACAGTTTTGCCCCTCCTAGGATCGAAATTTCACGCATTGAGCAACGCGGAGCTCTCGGTCGGAAAAAAGGCAACCCTTTCTCCCACTGAAATTAGAACACCGAGAGCTGCCACTGAAGCAGCTATCGCTTAGAGCGACTTCCTCATCTGGTTTGTTTGTTTTTTCGCTTTCTCTCAGTCATTTTTTTAAAATCAAATTCTGTAGGAGTAGTAATTTTTTGCTCCTTTATGTTTTCTGAGGTGCTGATTACAAATCTGAGGATTGCTACCGAAACCTTTTTGTAGGAAATTTAGCTAGAGCCAGAAAAATATGAAAAAATAAATTTTCCCAGTTTTTTGCTTATAACTCAAAAACTATAAATTTTTAGTATCTCATCATTATATACCAAAATAATCAGCACAAAATTGACTACAACTTAGGTCTATACGACTTCTGCAGCACTGCTTGTTTCTGAGCTGACGAACCGCCACTGTGTAATCCTTAATATCAACTTGCACCCTAACACCGATAATTAAAATATAAATGCACTCACAAACTTTGCTCTCCTTCTCTACCGAGGAGGTGCTTAAGTTTTATCATATGTACTAGATTTATGCGAGAAATCATAACAATTATGGAGGCATTTAGTTGTTGGTAGCCATCAACGTGTTAAAATCTTAAAATATTCTTTACAGGGATGAAGTATAATTGCAAATTTTCTGGGAGTTTAAAAACAAAACAGAACGCCTGATCTGAGAATGATAATAACAACATTTACTTCATATATAATTTAGTATTTGACTTTTCATGTAAATGAAAAATATCCCCAGGTGTTTTTACCCTCGTCTGTCCAAA
Organism: Araneus ventricosus; assembly: GCA_013235015.1. Taxonomy (NCBI): domain Eukaryota; kingdom Metazoa; phylum Arthropoda; class Arachnida; order Araneae; family Araneidae; genus Araneus; species Araneus ventricosus. The sequence goes on from BGPR01000907.1 coordinate 114,122, forward strand.
TTATTTTTTGCTAGTATTAAACATTGAAAAAAAGCATTTCAGAAATACTTCATGTTTAAAATTATTCATTTAATCCAGATTAATTGCTTAAAAATAGTCATTCATTATTCGTTTGTATCCAGATCATGTTGCCATCCAGTATCATGTAAATGCAAGTGGTGATATTTGTTGATTATCAAAAGCAAATAAATCCGGTGATATTATATGGTATCACCAAGCCGAAAATGTTTAATTGCTCAGTTATTTAAATTTATGTACCGGAAAGCCCAATACTATAACAAGGCAGTTACCACCTTGTCACCTTAATTTCACTAACAGTCTTAAATAATCTTAAAGTATTTTTAAACTAATAAAAACTAATGCAACTGACAGTTTAATTTTCGATTCTAAGCTATCGAGATTTAAGAAATTTCGCATTTAGTTATTTGAAATTTCTTTATAATGAAGATTAACTCTGACCCTCTGAAAAAGGTTTCAACATTTGGCGCATCTCTTGAGCAATTCATGGGATACGCACTGAATTAACAAGATGAGAAATGATAGAAGAATAATAAATACGTCTAAATATAAAAACCTTACAACATTTGGGGAATAATCGTCCAAAAGAAATTCTATTTTGGCAACTGATCTTATTTTCAAATCTGGCCGACACTCTGAGCATATTTAAACAAATTATTTTTCCTTCTTCCTGAACGCTTTTCAAAACTTTCATCAATTGATTCATTAGCCTTTTCTCATTGTTCCAATAATATTTAACAGCACGCTTGAGATTCATTATTAATTCATTCAAAAGAGGGATCAAACTAAATCGTACTCATTTGTTTACATCTGGAAGGTGAAATCCTGTGATCCATCAATTGCTATAGATGTTGCCAAATCCTATAGCTAAATAACGCGTTTCTTGGGAGAGGCACAAGAGAAATATTGATATCGATGTTTTCGGGAGATAAAATTGAGCTTTATAGTTCATTTGTAATATCATATCCTGCCAATACAATCAGTACAGAAGCAAATTAATTCAATTTAAAATGACATTACAGATTACATTTTCTTTCTCCGAAAAAAAATGGAAATTTTTTTATAAAATATTCGAATGCATTTTTAAAACTTTATTTTTTGAGTCGGTTATTAAAGAAATAAACATTTTGTGGTATTTATGGGAATCTTAAACTCAGAATCATCTCGTTTTATTTGCTTCTCTTCATCATATGAAGATAAATAGATCATAACTCCAGATATGTGTTTATCTTTTTCACAGCAATGTGTATTGGAGAACACAATTTCATCGTTTCAGAAATCGAAATGTTGGTTTCATTTTCCAAAAACCCTTTAGTGGTCGGATGGCAATAAGTCAGTTATTAAAGAAATAAAAATTTTGTTGTATTCATGGGAATCTTTATTTACTTATCTTCATCATATGAAGATAAATAGATAATAACTCCAGATTTATGTTTAGCGTTTTTACAGCAATGATTGTAACAGCATCAGTTATTGTATTGGAGATCACAATTTCATCGTTTCAGAAACCGAAATATTTATTTCAATTTCCGAAAACCCTTTTGTGATCAGATGACAACAAGTGAATTTCCTTTCATTAGAAATGTTATTAAAATCAGTTAAAGATCAGAAATCATATACGATTTGAAAATTTACTTACAACCTCATTTCAAATTTTTATGCACAATATGCTGGTACATATGATGTAAAATGGATATTTTGCAACATGGCTTTGCAAAGGAGGAAACAAAATTTAATTTGCTGCAATTCTTTTCAAGCTCTTTTATCATTTTCGGTCTTTGTTATATGCTTATTATTTTGTTAGCTTTATGTGCATTTAGAAATTCTAACTTAATTTTAATTTTTAAACACAGGTTTAAAATACAATTCCTATAATTTTATCGATCAGAAAGTTTAACCAGATATACCCATTTCAATAAACATTTTTCGTAGCTAAAAAGTTAATTTTCCTAGAGTAAAAATAAATTAGCCATCTCCATAGTAATTGCTCTAAGACTACTGGGATTGATATTTTCTACTAATAATGCAAGCCTGTCTCATAGGGAACACAGTTTAACTTACCGCAGAATTAGCAAATTTGGCACAAATATACATTGAATGGTGGAAACGTGCATCTCAAAATGAATTTTTGAAATTTTAATTAGAGTTTTTAATAATTAATAATTTTGGCATTTTCCAGCAATAATCTCCAAAATTGATTATAAAACTATCTAAATTCGAAAAGTTTTCATTTCAATAATATTAATTTAGTCGTGTTTTTTCCGAAATTTAAAAAAAAAACTAAAAATATGTTTAAAAAATAATCTTTATATAGTACATTTTCCCTCTTTAAAAACATCATTATTTCTCAGACACTTTTTTTAGTCAGAAATTTTACTTTAAAAACTTGAGCAATGAAAATATAGTGGGTGTTTTTCTACTTATGGAAGTTTAATTTTTTTAACTCTTTGTGTGTGTGGGGGGGGGGATTCTTAAGCATATTTTTTATTTCTGGATCAAATTTGTCAAGTGATGTGTGATATGTATATTAATTATTTAGGGGTAAATACGTGGTTGATATAAATTCTAAAGCTATAGACATATTTAGTCGTTCGTTTAGAAAGAAAATTTCACTTTTTCTTATTTTAAGAGAAAAAAATATCTGAAGCTATTAAGTTCAGTTTTTCTCGTTTATGTTTTATAAATAGCTTACTCTCTTATGAGCTTAAATAATGCAATTGCTTTAATAATTAGTAGAATCATATGGTATTTGAGTAGTTAAAAAACATAATTATATTCCATTTATATATTTTTATCAAAGCATTTTTTAACTTTTTACAGCTTTATGAACGTTTCAGTTTTTTCCTGTAAATGCTATTATAAGAATATGCTATTTTGCATTTCGGAATTATATTTGGCATGCGATGTATTTTGAATGTGGATGAATAATTCAAATCGCTGCTATGAGTTTAGCATTTTCCGAGACATACAAGACATATTCCGAGACATATTTAGATGTACACTTCTTAAGAAAATGGCACATTTGTTTATTTTTAACCTAAGAAAAGCTACAGAAATTTATAAAGCATACTGTAGCATTTCTGTTCTATAATTAGCTTAAATATGTACTTTAAAATTGGCTAAACACTGTGTGATTGTTGTTATTTAAGATAAAAATATGCATGATTAAATTTAAAAAATAATCTTCATTAAATCTAATATTTTTTATAGAGCCATTTTAACAAGCACTATTTTTCATCTGAATGCAAGGTTATAAATCTTTAATATTATATGATGCAAAATATTCAGTGTATCTTCATCCTGTTTATATATTAAAATTTGTTTCAAAAAATATTTTATCTGTATTGCTTTCTTTTGTAGTTTCCAATTTATTTCTTTATCACTTTTGTACTAATCTATACTTACAGCTAACCAAAAATGAAATATGTTGCATTGCTGAATTAAAGTTGGCTAAATTAACTAAATTAATGGTATTAATATAATGAACGAACCACTGGTCGCCGTAGGAGGTTAGGATATTTATAAAGCAACAAACAGTCCAACAATCTGTCTTTTATTTAATAATTTTATTTTCAGATTATTCTACCAAATTTTTATGGGCGAACCTATCAAAATACAAAATATATTCCACATTTCATAGGCATTTGACGAAGCGTTTTAAGTAACGTATACTGTTTCAGGAAATATTTCCAATTTGATGGCTGATTTCAAGCCATTTCACAAACAGGAAAGATTTACCTGGCATTAAGATCAATATTAATAAGACTTAAGCCTTATTTATACACTCTTGCCTTACTTTTCCTAATTCAAGGTAATCTATTAAAAGGCACGTTTGGGAGCTATTTCTTCCAAAATTTGCATTTAATTAAAGCGTTGAATATTTTTTATGTGTGTAGAGTGACGATGATTTTTTTCTTCAAAATCAAGATATTTATCGCAAGTTTTGGATCTTTGGGAAGCAACAAAGGATACATAGAAAAAGCTTGCAAAGTTTAATTACTTTCTTAAATTGAAAACCTGAAAGTAACAAATAAACTTTAATACTAAATTAGCTTAATAGGTGTTTTATTTATTAAAAAAGTTAAAACGGATTTTTAATTGATTACTGACTTATAAATATTTATAATATTCAAGAAATTAGGCCTTAATTTTTTTATAAAATCAACACTCTTATTCTTTTTAATGCATTGTTAAACGATTTAGTAATTTATATTGGCATACGAGGCAATTTTAAAGCAGTTAACAATTGCTGAAATAAATAAGGCCGACGAATTTTGTGGTTAAATGTGCATGAGTTGGAAATCTTTTGGTGCAAATTCAAATTTTTTTTCACTTTCTGGTATGCGAAATATATAAAGAAAAATACTGTAAAAGTCAAAAAATTTGGCCTTAGTATTGTGATGAACTTGAACCTTTTAGATGTATTGTGGATTAAAAGCACAGCCAGGGTGTAGAACCCCTAACCTTATTCCTCTAAATCCATATTTAATTCGAAACTTGATCCACAAAACATCATTTGTGTACGTGGAAATGGGGCAGGTTAAATCTGACATCAAGGGTCGAACGTCCGCCTTCTAGTATGGCGCGGAAGTTTGGAGTGGTAAGCGCCTCCTCAGGTGTCGTCTTGGCCATCTCAACATGGTTCAGAATTACGAAGTCCGTCCAAAATAGCCCTCGTGTTGCTTCAAACCGAACGTCAATATAACTAACGATCGTCAAATATCATCCTGCTGGTGTAGTTCGGAAGGCTGGAGGGGGGAGTTTCGGTTCAAGTGTTGTCCTGGCCCTCTTACCACAGTCCGTCCCAAAATATCCCTCGTGTTGCTTCAAACTGAAAGTTAATATAACTAACAAGGGCCAAACGTCCTCCTACTGGTGTGGCGCGGAAGGCTGGAGTGGGGAGTTCTGGCTGAAGTATCTTTCTGGCCATCTGTCAAAGATTCAGAATTGAAGAGCTAAGTGGATGAACATGTTAAATGACAATTAAACGAATTTGAGAAAACGAACTTTTTAGTAGTTACACTTCGAACGAGAAAATTTAGATGTTACATTTTTTTGTTTTTTCGCTCAATTTTTGCTGTTTCGACACTTTAGAGACGAAAAAGCATTCAAATATTTTTTTTATGTTTATTGACATCATTACAACTCTTTTAATCATAGAGAAATTTAATTATCTTTTGCATTTAACATGTTCTTCCATTCACTCGTCAAAAAACTGTTTTGCTTAGTTGTGGAAGAACATGATAAGTGCATGTTCCTTTCTGCATCAACGTAATAATGGTATTTTTAAATGCATACGCATAATAATGAATGCTCAAAATTGTATAACAATAAAACTCTACGTGCTATTTTCATCACAAGTTAAACAGAAGAAATTAAGAAAATTGGATGTTGAAAAAGAAGGCACACAATGAAAAGATCACAAAATAATATGAAAGTTTGGGAAACAATAAAAATAAACCTCAAAACTATTAGAAGAGTGTTAATGTTTTGCTTTTTCTTTTTGAATTAATGACTCGTAAAAAAATTATATCATTTTTTTAAGAAAAGGAAGCTTTTGTCCTAAGTTTTTAATCCTTTCTGCAATTTACTTCTCTCCAGAATCAGTTTTCCATGATAGGCATAATAAAGATAAGCAAAATTGTATAAATATAAAACAAACTGTTCGTTTTTTCAGGACAAGGTGAACAAGAAAAATTAAGCACATTGGATGTTGAAGCAGCATTAAAAAAATCACAAAATAATATGTAAGTTTAAGAATCAATAAAAATAAACATCAAACCCATTGATTGGTTGGTTGGGTTTTATGGAGCAAGAGCCATAATGTTGACTACACTGCGCCAGACAAAATAGTAAATTTGTGTCGAGTTGAATTGAAATGAATTTTTAATTTGCATGGCGCAAGATCCTTATTTAGGGCATACATTTGTGTCGAGGTAAAAGTATTACATTACATATATGCAAAAAATATGGATAATTTTTTTTTTGTAAAAACTGAAAAACGTTTAAATAAGAGAATAAAAACTAATTGACTTCAAGGAAAAAGAAGGATGAACATGAGGAGTCTTTCCAAGTAACACAGATAAAGAAATCTTAGTAGTTTTTAAAAAGCTCAAATGCTGGGAACTAGAATTCGGACATTCAGACAGCATATGGTAAACAGACATAATACAGTTACATTGAGAACACATTGGTGAACGTTTTCCGAGCAGCAAGTGACGATGTGTAAATGTAATCTGTCCTATACGTAGTCGAGTTAAAAGAGTAACTGCCTTTCTATTTGTTGAAGAAGGCCAGAATTCAACCGAAGGTTTCACTGCGTGAAGTTTATTTCCGGTTTCTGAAATCTACTGTTCCTGCCATTTGATAAAGAAGCAACCCTTTGATGTGCTTTTTTTGTCATTAATAGATTTTATTCCCCTCTAATAAACATGTATTTCAAATTACCTATAAAACATACATAATTAAATGCCCTTCGTGCATTTATAAATATAAAAAGACATACAAAATCAGTTAAAAAAATATTTTTCTAATGTTTATTTATTTTTAATTTGAAATGATTGTATTTTTTCACTATGATAAAATTCAAGAGTTATCTATCTTCATGATCTGTTCAAAAGTTAAGTAAATTATGATTTATATATATTTCGTTATTTAAGTTTCAATTTCTGGATTAAACTGAAACATTTCTATTTAAATTCCCCAAAATGTGCATTAATATTAGAATATTATTTAAGAATAACCTTGATTTAATTTAATTCATGTATAAAGCATTGTTATAATGTTTTGCAACATTTAATGTAAATCATAAAAAAATATCTAGAGCAAATGTTTGTGTTTGCTGCTGCATTCTGGATCAAGTGATGTGTTAGCAAAATCAGCTCTGATGTATAATACATAATAACAGTATTGATTTCACAAGTATAAAAATAATTATATATGCGGCTAATGCCCATCCTCATATTATAAGGGTACAAGCGAACAAGCCTTAGTGGAATAATGAATGCCATCAAGAGCAGAAAAGCTTTGGGAAAAGCATGGAGTAAAATTCTTTATATATCACAACTGTAAATTTAATAACTTACAGGAAAAATTATAGAATTTTCGAAGAGAATATGGTATGTAGGTCATGAGAACTCTGAGAAAGTTTGTTTCCAGTATAAACACCTCCATAACTAGCCATGAAATGTGGTAAAATTTTAAAAAAGTCTTACCATCTAAACATATCTCAGCTTTAAGTGTAAAGGCCAGATTATTCATCAATAAAAGATCGCTAATACAATAGCATCAACCTTAGCATACAAAGTTCAGCAGTCAGTGTAAGCTCAAACCATAAGCTGAAACTGAGAAACGGAAGTTAATTTTATCACCCGCTCTGACTCTTTCTGCAAACGATTTTACTTTCCAAAATTTCAAGTTTTTTATCAAAGTAACTCCTCCCGGCCCAGATACTATAAGTTTATCTGTTGAGCCTCTGACAAATAACATATTCTGTTGCTGATGCTGCACAGAAATGTCGTTGAACAGAATATTCAAGAGAGAAAGATTCTGAGGGGAGTACCTAAGTGTGTCCTTTTATTGTAAAATTAATAATATTTTAAATCAACTACCCTTTTCGTAAAGGGTTGTTTTATATAGACGACTTTATTTCTTGCACAGGGATGACTATTAATTTCTATTGAAAGACATTAACAGACAGCAATCAATAATACATCACAATGGTCCATTAATATCGTTTTTTACTATCTCAACATCGAAAGCCGCAGTCTATTTTTTTGCCCAACGTACTTTCATTTTGATCCTGATCTCAAACTAAATAATGAAGAAATTCCAATTGTGTAAACGACATTGAATTCTTTTGATACTGAGAAACTCTCATTCCTCCTCATGTAAAACTATTAAGAAGAAAGTAGCATCTTTATTTTTAAAAGATTATAAACTACAGTTTGAAAGAAGACCGGCCTTCATGCTAAAATTTATAGAAGGCGTCAAAGCTTTCAAACGCTATGGCTGCCCTGATTATGGGTTCCTACTAGGAAAAGTATGACAGGCTTGAGTTGGATCCAGATTCATAACGCGGCTCTTGGGCTCCTGTTCGGGCTTAGGAACATAGCCAGTTAAAAGTCTGTACGTGAGAATGTTTGAACCCTCTCTTTACTTACGAAAACAATTTATCACCTACACATTATGTTTAGGAATTAAATCAAATGCATCCACCATTCCACTCATTTTAAACTCGGGCCATTTTTTGTTGGCTTCAGGATAGCAATGTTTCATTCCTGTATTTTTTTCTATTAAGCCTTTAACATATTAGACCTAAAACCTAGTATATATTTACATCCGATCAATAATTTTCTCCCTGAAGATTTCCTAATATTCACCTCTAAATCCATTTTAGAAAGCTTTAACAAATCTAGCGCAACAGACATAATTTACCAAATACAATTTTCACAACGAACACAGCTATGTGCCTAGGGGTTGATTTAGCTATACGAATATAGGATATTCCCTGGCGGAGAGAAGTGAGGTCACGTGAGACTTTGGGACCAGCTATATTTTTTCCATATGCCCGTCTCTTTTCCCTCAATCAAAAAAAATATTGTATCTACTTTCTTTGAACGTGTACGAAATTAAAACACTTTCATTACAAAAAAGAAAGAAAAAAGCATGAAAGATTTTTCCATTTAATTAAATCCAAACACAGAAGTTCGATTCAAAATACGAACCTTCGTTACAAATAAATAAAAAAACACCGTCAACTTGGACAGAAACTATAATGGCAGAAAAAAGAATCCCACTAGTGAATAATTCATCATGCTGCTCAATAGATGGCACGCACGTCACATTTATTTTGACGTTACTTACATAATATCTTTTAATTAATTACAATTTCAATTTAAATAGTCGAAAGGATTCCTTGATTATTTTCTCTATCTTTTGGTACTGACGATTAGTTTCAGGATTCAGTGGTCTGTAAGATGAAGATATAGATACATTTTGTTGTTTCACTAAGTTTAATAGGATAGATAGATATCAGTAATAGGTTTGTCCCTATATACACATGACAATAGCTGATCAGGTTTGCCTGATCGTTTTTCAGAATACAGTTTCTCTCAGCTCCATCTCTGTTCCATCTCAGCAGAAATCATTGCTGCTGTATTATGCTTTGGACCGAATATCTAGAAGTGCTTGAAAGACTTCTTTCTTATTTACCTGATTTCTTAAGTGTTTTAAACTCTCATTATCCTGTTCATCGATCTTATGCATCTCTAGTTTTTGAGCAATTTTGGTCATTGAAAATACAATAGTTTTCTTCTTGCATCCCTTCCCACGTTGGAATAGTTGGGATCAGAGGCTGTGCCATTTTGCACTAGAGAGTAAGCACCTTTGAAACAACTAACTATCCCTTAATGACAT
>BGPR01000907.1:125558-148703 GCA_013235015.1 Araneus ventricosus
AAGCAACCCTTTGATGTGCTTTTTTTGTCATTAATAGATTTTATTCCAACGTGGGAAGGTGCCCAAGAAAAAACTATTGTATTTTTCTAAAAGATCTAAAATCTTAAAAAAAGAGGATGCTTATGATCATGAAATGATTTAAGAGAGTTTAAAACACTTAAGGAATCGAACTAAATAATGAACCGTCTTTCAACACTCTTGGATATTCGTTCCAAAGCATGTAATACAGCAATGATTTCTGCTGTAAAGATGGAGCCCGAAATAGGAAACTGTATTCTGAAAAACGACTGCGAAGGAAACCTGATCAGCTGATTTGGATCCATGTGTGTATAGTGGGACAAATCTATGGTACTGATATCTATGTTCATTGAAAATTTGTTGGTAAATTATGTCTGTTGTGTCAGATTTGTTAAAGCTTTCAAATGGATTAGAAGACGTATATTGGAAATCTTCCAAGGAGAGAAATTATTTATTGCCTGTAAAATCGGATGTAAATATAACAGGTTTAGGTCTACGAGGATGTTAAAGTCTCTAGAAAGAAATAAAGGAATGAAGAATTTCCTATAGCCTCCTGTAAGAGAACAAGAAATGGCCGAAGTTTAAAATTATGTGAAGGATGATGTGCATTTGATTTAATTCTAAAATAATAGATGAGTGATAACAATTGATTTCGCAAGTAACGAGAGGGTTCAAAACATTCCACGTACAGACTTTTAACTGGCTATGTTCTAAAAGCTCCCGAACAGAGCCTAAGAGCCGCGTGGTGAATCGGATCCAGTTGCTTCAGAATACTTTTCCTAGTAGAACCATAAATCGGGCAGCCATAGTCAAGCTTGGAATGTACTGTTGCCCTATAAATTTTTAGCATGGATGGCCGGTCTGCTTCCCAAGCTGTAGTTTATAATACTTTTAAAGATGTTTCGCACTTTCTTCTTAATAGTTTTACATGAGGGAGGAATGAGAGTTTCCTTTTCAAAAGTGATACCCAAGAATTCAATATCGTTCACAAATGGAATTGCTTCATTATTCAGTTTGAGATCGGGATCAAAATGAAGATTACATTTGCGGCAAAAATGAACTACGGTCGTTTTCGATGTTGAGATAGTAAAACCCTTAGTATAAGACCATTGTGATATATTATTGATTGTTGTCTGTAATTGTCTTTCAATAAAATTACTATTCATCCCTGTGCAAGAAATGTATAAGTCGTCTACATATAAACAACCCTTCACGAAAAGGGGTAGTTGATTTAAAATATTATTAATTTTACAATAAAAAGTGATACATTTAGGATACTCCCCTCAGGGACACCCTCTTCTTAAATATTCTATTCAACAACATTCTGTGCAGCATATGACAACAGAATAATTGATTCTGTTTTCAGATGCTTCAGCAAGATATAACTTATATTATCTGGGCCGGGAGAGGAGTTATAAGCTTTTGATAAACAAACTTGAAATTCTTGTAAAGTAAAATCTTTATTGCAAGAAAAGTCAGAGCGAGTATTAAAATTTAACTTCCGTTTCTCAGTTTTCAGCTTATGGTTAAGAAGCTTATGGCTGTAATTTTGACTGCTGGACGTATTTTCTAAGATTGAGGCTATTGTATTAGCGGTGTCTTTTATTGATGAAATAATCTGGCCGTTGAAACTTAGAGCCCAAATGTATTTAGATGTAGATGTACCGAAGGCTTTTTTAATTTTGTACCACATTTCATGGCTAATTATGGAGGTGTTTATACTGGAAACAAACTTTCTCCAGGAAGTTCCAATGCCATACCGCTTCTTCGAAATTCTGCTATATATTTCCTGTAAGTTATTAAATTTACAGTTGTGGATATCTGCAAAATTTACTTCATGCTTTTCCCTGGCCTTTCTGCGCTTGCTAGCATTCATTATTCCACCAAGGCTTTTTTTGCCTTCGACTTGCACCCTTATAATATAGGATGGAATCATTAGCCGCATCTATAATTATTTTAGTAACTTATGAAATGGCTTTATCAATACTGTTATTATACGTTACATCAGAGGTGATATTTGCTAGCAAAGCAAACTTGATCCAGACTGCGACAGCAAACAAAAACATTTGCCTAGATATTTTTGTTATTTTTTAATGTTTTACATTAAATGTTGCAAAACATTATGACTAAACAACGCTTTATATATGAATTATAAATTAAAATCAAATTTTCATTCTTAAATAATATTCTAATATTATGGCACATTTTGGGGAATTTAAATAGAAATGTTTCCGTTTAATCCCAGAAATTGAAACTTAAATAACGAAATTCCATTATAATTCTAACTTTAGACCAATTAGAAAAGTTAGATAACTTTTCAACAGATCAGGGAAGATAGATAACTCTTAAATTTTATCTATGGAATTGAAAAATGCAGAAATTTATTTTCAAAACCATATTTTAAAATAAATAAACATTCGAAAAATATTTTTATAACTGACTTTTAAATCTTTTTTATTTAAAAATGTGCTGAAGATTTTAATTGCGGTATACTTTCATAGGTAATTTTGAAATACATTGTTTATTAGAGGAAATATTCTTCATAGATTCAGCTGTTAATTTTGTCGGCATTACTGAATTATTTCTGTTAAATCTACAGAAATAATTCAGTAATCTTCTATCGCAATCAGTGCCAAGATGGAAAAAAATGAGAATACAACACAGACTAAAGTTTTAACTCTTTATTCTAAATAAAAAGAAATTTACTGAATATAAAGAAATATTTTGTTAAAAAATATTGAAAAATTTACTCTAAATTTAAATGTAAGCCGCGAGGCTATTATGTCTAAATTTATTTAATAAAACTATGAATGTGGTGTTTAAACTTGTATACATTAAAAATATTGAGAATTTTTTGGAAATTTGTTCGATATTAGGTATTTCTTTTCCGAAGCTGAATTAACTTATGTAATTCCATTAAATATTTACTGCTATTAAGCTCTATCATGATAAATTTAATAAAATATACCTTATTCCCCAATGAAGAAGAATTCTTTTTAAAACAACTATGTAATATATACCACAATCTTCCTCATGAAATCTGATTAAAATTCTTGTTTGGTTTACCACGCCGTCTTTCAGCTGTACGAACTGCTTTGAATAGCGTTGCTTTCCAAATGCGTGTAAGCTTCAAAAATGCAATACACTTTCCCACGTTAAAGCGATATAGATGCATTAGGATATTTAAATCCTTAGCGACATTTTTTCTGTTCAAGCACCCTGGTTGTGATAATAAAAAGAGATTTTAAACGATGATAAATATTCTTAAATGACACTTGAAAGGTGTTTACTGATACTTAAGAACTATGAATGGGAAACAGATAAACGAAGGACCCCCTAAAATAGTTAAATGAGTGCAGGGGCACAGGGGTCTTATCTATTGAACAACTACTACTAATGACTAATGATAGTCAATGAAAAGAAAAGCACATCAATCACTCTAATCATTGAAACGACAGCTTCCTAACAAGATGTTTACTTTGTAATGATTGTGTTTCTTTTTCAAGCCTAGGAAAGCTAATATCTGGTCATCGGGACCTCTATCTGAATCATATTTCACATATATTTAGCCGCAAAATTCAGAAGAAGCTATTAATACGTGAGGTAAATTGATAGCTGTTGGATACTGCACACAGACCTACCTTGATGCTGGAAAAATAATCAACGGCGGTTTTGCTCAGCATTTTCCCAAGGAAACAGGAAGAGAACCGTACCGGCAATACGAGCTGTGAGTAAGTGCTGGAGGTTATGCGCGCAGAACCCAACTACCATTAGCGAGACCTTTAACGAGATTTCTTCTGTTCAGGCACTCTGATTGTGATAATAAAACGCGGATGTACTCAGTTAAAATTGGACATGTGAATAGGTTCTAAGAGGTAAATCATGTTTTGCGATATTTAAAAAATCCGCTTCATTTCGGGGCCCTAGGCGCGCGTCTGATGCGCCTAGCCTTTAATTTGCGCCTGAGTATAAGCTGCAGACAGTTATAAATGATTACACTTGCATACGGACTGCAATAGCCTTCAATTGTGTGTTTAGATTTACAGGAATAGAAGGGGAGTTAGTTGCCAAAAGTAATGAAACTCCTCCTGCAGCTATGTTATTTTTTTTACTTAAAACGTTGTAATGTTTCGTTCTAATATTATCGTCGTTTTTAAGATGAGTTTCCTGCAGGGCAATGCATGCAGATTTATAATTATTAATGATATCTTTTGAGTCGGAGTTTTTGTATTTAATGCCCCGACAATTCTACAAAACAAAACACAAATAGAAATTCAAGGAAAGAAACCCATAAGAAGTATTTAAAAACAAAAGTTGGTTGGTTGTTTTAGATTTCTTGGCGTGGAGACGAAGGAGGGTCGTCTGCGTCACTGTTGGACATATCGTCCTCATCAGTGGGATGAATATTAAAAGGTGAATCACTGTCAACATTTGAAGCCTTTACAGGCGCTTTCAGGAAATCCTCTCTTTTCAAAGAGTCTATTTTGTGCAATGTTGAGTTTTGATTTCGCTTTTCTGCCAAAATTCTGGCTCGTTTAGCTGCTTTAGACTCTTTAACACGTTCTAATTGCTCTCATTTTTTCAACTGTTTTGTACTTTCTGAGGTTTTTGATTTTAATTTTCTAGGGGAAGCAGTTGTGGATTTCAGAACGGAAGCTTAAGATTTTTCATATACTTGGTTGGTTGTTGGGATTTTTCGAACACTGTTGAAGTGGAAGATGAACTGGTTTTTGCTAGGAGACTTATTGGATACAGCGGGTTGACAGCAACAGGAAAGACAGTGAATTTTAGTAGTTTGTTTCTCTGGTTGTATATTTTGAGAAAGGCAACTTTTAAAAACTTTAGCATATGTCTCGGAATTTTGGTTTGGAATTAGTTTTTTAGCTTCAGAATAGGGGATGTCTTTCTTGACTCTTAGTTCTTGAATTTTCTTTTCTGTTTTAAACTGAGGGCAAAGTTTGGAGTCAGCAGTGTGCGCTTGTGTAGAATTTATACATTTGATATCGGAATAATTGCAATCATTGGCATAATGGCCGACTATGAAGCATTTGGAAGTTTACAACGACAAGCAGTTTTAGAGTGACCAAACCTCTGACAGTTGAAACATCGGAAAGGATTCGGAATATACGGCTTCACGGGACAGCTTAAAAAACCTGCTTTTATGGTAGTTGGAAGTTTTGAGGTATTAAAAGTAAGGATCACGTGCTTAGTTGGGATTATTTTATTCTCTCTTTTGATATTAATTCGACGCACAGCAATGACACCTTGTGAAGAAAGGACTTCCAAGATTTCAGCCTCAGCAAAAAACCAATTCGTCTTCCGAGACAACACCCCGACTAGACTAACTATCTACAGAAGACTTCTGTGGATAGTTACACTTAGAGGATGAGCCAAGAATTTTTCGGCTATTAGAAATGATTTTGTTTGTACAGCAGATGAAATTTCAATAAGCAGATCACTAGATTTTAACCTTTTTACTGTTTTAGGGCTACCACCAATGCTTTTAAGTGTTTTCTCTATAGGAAATTGAGAGAACTTCGATAATTCATTGTTAGGTAATAAAAGAATCAGAAATCTGACATGCTCAGAAAGTGAATCAATATTAGTAATCGGATCCGAACGCGCAACAAAAAAACCCATGCAAAAAGCATAAGAATTCCGGCCCCGACGGAACCGCCAACCATGGAACACAACAAAGAGAAGGCAATTACCGGCTTTGGGCATACCCAGCCTCGGCATCCACCTTAGTGCTATCCGGAACCTATGCTCTCAGTGTCATTTCCAGGAACGTTAACCATCCTTAACGCCAAGTCCCAGAAGTTGACCACTTACGCTTGATCCCCTTAAACAGAACAGCCAAACGGCTATCGGCCGTTTGGCTGCACTAATGGGTCGCCATACACGGCCAACACGTGGGGGTATTTTGCTGTCCATGAGAAGCAGGAAGCAAACAGAGCGGCAACAGCTTTTCATGGAGAGCTCCCTCGCCTACCCTCGAGGGAAGGAAGGAAAGAGCAAAAACTAAAGGAGAGGAAAAGCGAAAGGAGACCAGACACGAGGATACCTCGGGGTCGTGAATCCCGTCACACTTGAAGAAGATGTGTCCCTGAGGGGTCAAACCCATTGAAGAGTTTTAATATTTTACTTTTTTATTTTTGAATTAATGGATTCATAAAGAAATTTACATTCTTTTTCAATAAAATGAAGCTCTTGTTCTATGTTTTCAATCTTTCCTGCTGATAACTTCGCTCCAGTATTGGTTGTCCTTTCCAACTCAAAATATCCAATTTTGGCGAGTTGTTTTGAAAGTTCATCTGCTTCCTCCAGTCAACTTTCTTAATAGGTGTACAAGGATCATAACAATCCTTATACAAATACAAGACGAATTCTTTTACTCTAATTCACTTAACGCTGTCTCGGGAAGAGACTTTTTCATTTAGGACATTTCTTTTTCTATTGGTGAACTGGAGTTTATTATGGAGATCATTAAAATTTCAGTGGGGGTCATATCAGTGACATGATGCTTGCTTCCACTTTACATTGTGATTTCTCAGTGTTGTTCTGGAAGGAATATGGTCTCATGTTTCCTTAAATTTTTCTCAATTCTTCCGAAATCTCGATCACTATCAAGCTACGAATGTCCTACCTCAGGAAACTTATGAATCGATTGATGTTAAAAGGAGACTTCGAGAAGGCGGAAATTACGTTTTTATTTTCGTTTTTAATTTGATGAAGGTGTAAAAACGGGTCTTCTACCATTCACATCTATGTTTTGGTACAGCATCAAAGTTTCCATGTGATGTTAGAAGAAGGCTCCTCCGCAGAAGAGCCCTTTTAACATCAATGTAGCAGTTCTCTGCTGGATGTCAGAAGTCCCCTTTTAACGTCAATCGATTCTCATGTTAAATTACTTTGAAATATCCTTTAAGAACGAGATATTTATATTGGAATAATGTGGTTGAGTTCTTATTCTGGCCTGAACAAGAGTCTGAACACGTAATTAGTTGATCTTTACTTCTTAGCTTTGTTGAGTTCTAGAAGAGTTAGAAGTAATTTGCAACCTCAGCTCAACTTGCTTAGCTATTAAAGAGATAAGCAAACTAATTTAAGTGATCAGTGAAAAGTTTTTACAGCAAAAAAAAAGTTGGTGTCCTGATTAAACTTCATAAGAATAGATAACATCAGCAATGCTGAAATAAACTATTATTGAAAAAAATTTGACGAGTTTAAAAAAATCCTTTTACTTATCATTAATTTCTCTATTCTTTGTCAGCTTGAAGCTTTGCAGTTCAGCGTGATGTATGACTCGCAGTAAAGACTAGATGGAAAAGTTGTAAAGAATTACTGCAAAAACTTCTTTTAAATGCAAGCGATTTCTATTTTCGAATAGTCTTGTAAATATTTTTGCCTGCATTGGTATATTTTCCGCTCTGAAAACGATTCGGCGAATGGAAGCAGATGCTATTTTACTTAAGTTTAACAGGTTTTTATGGTAGGTAGATAGGTATGGGATTTAATGGCGCAAGAGCCAGATTTGGCTATGCTCCACCACAGGTTTATCATGTAAGAAGATGTTAAATTACCTTAACATGTTCTTCCACTGCGAAACGGCAAGAGACAGTGCACTTAACATGTTCATCCACTGAAAACTTCGTTATTTTTTTACTTTTCAGATTTATTGAACTTCCTATATTCAATCTAGACTTCAACATGTTCTTTCGCCCAATTATCTCAATTTTTTTCAAATATGTCACTTAACAAAATTCATCCACTCAGTTCTTCAATTACGAAGTCCGTGCCAAAATATCCATCGTGTTGCTTCAAACTGGACGTTATTTTAACAAAAGTGAACTTAAGCTATTCATATTTCTCGACCATGGCTAAACTGTTTGTGGGCTTGCTTCTCTATTTAAATTAGAGTAACATATAGCAGTGACATTATTTAGAACAAAAATTCTTGAATGGTTTTTTAATTATTTCTCATGATCGAAAAGCGAATTAGATCACCAGATAATCTAGATTGCGTGATGGTGCCATTGGTGTAGAAATGATTAAGAATCTTCAATCTGACGCTGTCGCTGCTGCGGAAGAAAATCACCAGTAAAATAAACATTTAACAAAAAAAATCTGAAAGGCTTAAGAATTTATTTAAGTTCTGTTCAATTTATGAGAAAGTCAAAAACAATGTAACAAAGAAAAATACTTAATAGTAATCTCAAATTAACAAATGAAATGACAAATCTAGAGATCGCGTTCTACGAAAACATTTCTAAAAATTGAATATCGCATTCATTTCCCCATAAAAGAAAACGCTATATACAAAGATTACCCCGCCCTGGCCTAGGCCGTGTAGGAAAAATGTGACACATTTTACTCCAGAATGAACAATACTTATTTTACAATCTTTTACTTTTTTAGAGACGGAAAACAACAGTTTCACTGAACGACGACAATAATTCTAATTCTTTAATAAGCAGTTGTTGAGGAAGTCCTCGCAATGAGACACGGATATAGGTATTATTTATTAAATCTTTTAAAATCATTTATTGCCATTCACTAGGCTAGTTTTTCTGTATGAGGTCCAAATTTCGCACTCTTTAATTACGTGAAGAACAGATCCCGTTTCTTGGCCGCATAACATAGCGATGTGTTTTCAAAGAATCTAGCCTGATGTTCTCTAAAAATTCCATGCGCCGTCAAAATTTGATTTATGTAGGAATCTCCATATAGTCTATCCACGATAACTTTATATATTAGGTTTTTGGTCCATCGTGCCTTTTTTGAACCATTCTAACGATTTTACCACAGGTCATTTATAATTTTATTTCCTTCATTTCTTATCTGGTTTCTAGAGGGAACAGAACTAATTGTTTCGTCTGAAATCATTGTTGCCTCCTTGGCTATTGTATCTGCACATTCATTCCCAAAGTTCCCCGTGTGTGCTCTAATCCAAGTAAAGGTTATTTTTCCCTTGTATTCTTTTATATCGTCTTTTATATTATTGATTATGTCCCTGGCTTCTTCTACAGCACTTAATACCATAAGTACTGACCTGGAGTCACTGATTATATTTACTTCTCCTAGGTCATTTGCTCTGATATACTTAACTGCTGTTGAATTGCAGTCACCTCAGCTATAAATACTGTGCTCGATTCATTTAGTCTAATTTTCTATAGTCTAGTTCTGTTTCATTATAAAATACTACAAAAGCGCAACCAACTCTTCCGTCCATTTTGGAACCATCAGCAAAAATCATCGTGCCCTTCATTTCTTCCATGTAGTAATTCCAATCTATCTTCAGAGTATTCCACGGTTGAATTCTTTTTTCGTATTCAAAACTTATCTTTTCATTAATTATTTTATTTAATTTGTTCCTTCTTATTTGCTTAGCCGTGTCATTTTCAATTCTAATCTTTAGGTCCAAAGGCGGACATCCACTCAAGACCTGAGTTGCTTCATTTGATACAGGTCTATATGTTTTTGTTATTCCCAAAAGTGGCTGTCTCTGAATCTGAATAAGTTTGTTATTTATTTTTACATTGCCTTTGTACCAAATTTCGCTACCGCATTGTATTAATTTCTCAACAACAGTGTTATAGATTTCTTTTACTACTTGAGGTTTCAGGCCCCACGCTGCCTTTCTAATTCTTCTCAATTTTTCGTTTAGCTTAAAGACATTCTCTTGTGCTTCATTTAGGTGAGGTATAAATGACAGGTTAGGGTCAAACAATATTCCAAGATATTTTATGGTTTTCGGAGTAACTTATTCTTTCCCCGCGTATCTTTATCCGTGAAAATGTGTTATGTCCTTCTTATATTTGAACATTATATATTTAGTCTTTCTTTAACTAAATTTTAATCTGAATTTTGCAGCCGAGTTTTCCAGTTTTTTCATTATATCTTCACTATTGTTTACGAATAATAAGATGCTGTTGACCCCATTAAAATTATTATGTCATCTGCAAAAGCTTGTATTCTATGATTTTCATGAAATTCAAAATCATTTAATAATTCGTTTGCAACCAATAACCACATGATTGGTCCTAAAAAAGACCCTTGGCGGACTCTTTGGTTATATATACATCTTGTAACATCTGTCAGCAAGACCGATCAATGTTTTAAAAAATCATCAAGTAATCTACCAAGGTATCTTACCACTTTGTATTTTTCAAGCAATTGCTTAATATTACTCCATCTCACAGAATTGAAAACATCTTCTATATCAAGCGATGCCATGCATGTTACTTTATTTAGAGCTTTTGGTTCATTTATAAACTCAGTCCTTCCCTATATTGCGTTAATCGCGCTGTTATATTTTCTAAAGCCATATTGGTTATTATTCAAAATTTGATTTTCCTCCAGGAAGTAAGTCAATCTATTCACAATTAATTTGTCTAGGATAAAGAAAAAGCTATAATTCAAAATTACATATATGTTACATTCGCAAGCCATTTATTTTAAGGAAATATAAAATTGTTCGAAAATGTAGCTAATCACTTTCGCATTACGTAAATATCAAAAAAGTGATTACATCACTTCCAAGTCCACTGTAAACTGAATTTAATTCATTGTGAATTCAATCATTCTCAAACAACTTTGAGAAAATATTAATTGATAAAATTAATTAATTATCAACCAAGGAATTTTACTTACATTTTATATTTCATACATTATTAAGTTTCCTTTTTAATTAAAATCCAAAAATACATGACTGATTAGGTGTTCCAAAAATAAATCTTTGCAATTTAATTGCAGCAATTTTTTTGCAATAATTATTTTTCTCCAGAACTAACTTCAGGGTGTCTTACTTATTCTTAAATCAACAATAATTAAATAAAATTAGTTAATAAAGAAGTCTCAGAATACAAAACAAAAGGTCAGAGGTTTTAAACCTGCAATTTAGTTCCAATAACGTCCTATTGAGAAGGCACGCAAGTGCAAGTTGGGGTGGACCTCGTAGTTTTGAACCATGGATGACGATGCCTGAGCCGACACCCCTTCACTAACCTTTCGTACCAAACCAGTGGTAGGACTTTTGACACTCGCCATTAGATTCCAATGATCACCAAGGCCGTTTACACGGCGATTCCTACATGTAATTGCCTGTCAAACCAACGACTCTCCACGAGGGCACCGCAGTCCTACTGTTCAGCAACGGATTCCGAGACTACCACTTTTGGACGATTTTACACCGGAAAGGGGTGTCAGGCAATGAGTCATATGAGCGCATTTCCGGAGTTCCTTGTTAGATCACGCGCAGTAAAATGCAAAAATCACCCTTCCATTTTTCACTTTCCCACTATTTTAATGAAAATAACTCGGCCCGGCGCATGCGCAAAAGCGCAGAGGGTTTCCGAATCCGTTGCTAAACAATAGTTCTTAAAGGTTGTTTACCGAATACAGCATCTTTGTCCAAGTCTCAAACGTACTTTTTTATATCTGTAACGGAATTGTCTTTCATATGTGGAATTGAATCGTCTTTTATTAGATATTAGTATATGTAAAGAAACTGTTAATATAATCTTAAAATATGTCCAAATGTTCTCACCTGATCAAATTGGGAGGAAGTTAAAAAATTTATGAACCAAAAAAGGACACAGAAGTATTAATTATTAATTTCATTTCTTTATCTGTATTACATAGCCTTTTCAGTTTAGCTGTTTCTCGTGAAAGAACGGTTGGACCGATGTAGGCTAATACGGGCCTAACTTCTCTTACATCTTCAATAAAATCTGGTTTTTTTTTATTTAAATTTCTGGTAGATGGTTTTTAAAAGATTCAAATATATAATTTTAATATTATAAAGAAAATTAAATTAATTTTTTGACTTTATTTTAATCCGAGAAATTTGAAAAGACTTATTTCCATCGAGAAATCCGTTCTTTGTTTCAAAAAGTACTTAGAGGCACAAATATTTAATTGCAACTGGTATATATAAATATTAAACAATTCTTTCTCCATCAAGTTGACCTAATTGATAAGAAGATATATTACATCTGGCGTATATATTACAGTCAATTCGGTAAATCGGATAATATACATAATCACCGCGGTAATTTTATATAATAACCGTACAAAAAATCCGGTTAATATATACAATTACCGCGGTGATTATATATAATAACGGATTTACTGCATTGACCATAACATATGCAAGTTTGGAGGGACAAAAAAGATTTAAAGAAACATTCAAAATTATTTGTTGAAGAAAATTTTAAAATTTTTCATTCACGTTGTTTTCAGTCAACTCTATTCAGTAACCAAATGATTTCCATTAATACGGGTAAAGCAATTAAAATATCTTTTTTTTTAATTTCCCCATATGCATAATCTAAAACAGTAGGAGACATTTGAAGAACGCGAATTTCATAATTTCCGCAGAATTTCATTTTCCTTCTCATTCTTCTATGCATTGTTAATATGAATATTTTGTGTTAAAGCATCCAGGTGATAAAAAAGCGTTCATTGAATTTATTTCAAGTTGCTATTCAATGCTGCCCATAAAAATATAAAAGAGAAGCAATATTCGATAAAATGTCTTGCCATAGGTGAAATAAGGAATACTTTATGATCCATGCATTAAACTAAAGAGTTGGAGTAGAATATTAAAGCATGCAAGATGTCAGAAGCTATTTAGAAAAATTTATGGAAGAATGAAATCTTCAGAACGATTTTTCTCGAACTTATCTTAACCGATCTTTCGTTTTAGACAGAAGTATATGCTGTTTTCAAAAGCCTTTCTTTTTATTATTACGAATAAATATGATGTTCCCTTTAGGTGTCAACAGGCGAAAATCGATTTGACGATCCATAGGATGCTTTCAGGTAATTTCATTGTTTCCCAATCTGCATGGACTAGTATTTCTAATCAAAGCAAGTAGTCAATAAATAAAATAAGATATGTAAACGTTTCCTGGTAGAAGACTTATTTTGAATTTGTAAACTAGTACAATTTTGTGAAAATAATCTAACTACCATGATTTATTGAACAGCCATTGAATTAAAAATGAGCAAAGCTATGCAGTTCAAAAAGCTATGAGCTCCAAATGAAACGATTGTAATTAGCTAAATCGTATGGTTAAAAATTTAACCGCCAAACAAGCCTTAGACGTCACCAAAAAGAGCGATAACGAGAAATTATGGCAGCCCTTTCACGAAATTAAGCTCTTGTTTTAATTAAATATTGAGAGCATGAAATTTAATATTTTCAAAGTATCCTTAAGCCTTATCATAAGAAAACTCTACTTTAAACATTAATTAGCATCTCCAAACAGAGTGTTGAAAATTCGAAGATTCCCTTTGACTTAGCATTACCATCGGAAGTCGATGGGTATGGCAGAAGTCTTACTTTAATGCAAATAAATAAAATAGAAAACTCTTCCATAACGTGATAGAAAAAAAAATCCTTTCTTTAAATATATATTCAGTTTCACTGACACTTTGGTGTTTCTTGAAGTATGTACATCAAAAATTCTCTTTGGGCATTTAATAGTTTTTCTTAAGCTGTTGTATTGATTTATAAAATAATGCAAATATTAATAATGAAGAAATATTTCTCTTTATTTAGTGAATTTGCATAAATTATTCTCTTTATTTTAGAAAGGGAATTTCTCAACAAACTATGTGTTGGCATCACCGGCTGTATCTTCCGTCTAAACCAACGATCAGATCGTCAGTCGCGCAAAAACTGTCGAAAAGAGGGGATGTTCATAAAACGAAGAAAATATTGCTTCTTGCAACAAAAGGCATTACTTAAAACTTAACAACAAGAGGCATTATTTAAAGGGATTCAGGTGAGAGAAATTTTATATTTGCAATAAAAATATCAACATCACTTTGAAAATTACATTAAGGATAATTAATTTCTATTTGATTTCTTTTTTTTCTCTTTTTAGCATAATAAATTATATGTCCTGTTCCTCCGTGTCTAATACTGATTTCGAGCTAAAGTGTGCTAAGGTTTGGAGAACTGGTTACAAGTAAGACCCAGTTGCCTTATGCAGTACTAAGTTACTCTGAACTACTAAGTTAACATATTGTATTCCTCAGTCTTCACATCATCACTGCTAAACAAATAGTATATAAAAACTAATTAGAAAAAAGAAGAAAAGAAAGAGAACGAGACTGGAAATAGAGTTTAAAAAAGAGGGCTCAGGATATACTTGAAAAAACAATCTTAAATCTTTTTTAAAAAAAACACTTTGAAAGCAAAAAAAAGCATTCAGATTCGTCCAGTTCGAACTTTGTGGGTGATGAGAACGTCAGCTTTCAGGTCGAAAGCGAAGTTAAACATGAAGAAATTGTGCGAATGCTTTTAAAACCAATTACAGTACAACTAAACGACTATGCATTAATTTTATATGAGAGTCACGAATTTCCTGGGAAAGTTGTTGAAATTGTGAACAATAAAGTAAAAGTCAGTTGTATAATTATGGGTAAAGAAGTTAAAGTAGCCAGCAAGATAAGACATTTTTTTGCAAAATTATTCTGAAATAGTTAAGATTTTCCCACCTCCCCCAAACATATTAATAATCGTGGTATATATGAGGTTCCTGATTTACCTTTATTTTAAAGTCTGTTAACTAATGTCTTTTGAATCAGTGTGTTAAATTTTCCAAAAAATATTCAAATTTAACCTATTTAGGATATGATAACCTAATCTCGCATTGTTCAATTTGCAAACCATAAATATTATGTCGAGTTGTAACCATTGTTTTTAGGATTGAACTTAGTTTTTTTCATGCTGTATTTAATTTTCTAGTTTAATTTTATCTTAGAAAAATTCTCTTAATAATTTTGTTTATAAAATTAAGAAAATTTAGCTAACGTGCCTAACCACACATTTGCCTACAGAGTTGGCACACACTTTTACACTAACCACACTTTTGGAAACAACTTGAAAGGTTAATTTTAAATTCTTCAGTAACTGCAGTTATAATTAAAAGTTATTGTATTTCCTGATATTTCACGCAGCTGTACCTACGCTACCCCACTCATGAGCACACACGCGCACTAACTGAAAAATTTAGTATAACTATACCTACGCTCCCCCACTTATGAGCACACACCCGTACTAACTGAAAAATTTAGTGCAAAACTAATTAACTGCCTCATTACTTCAATTGAGATTAATTGAGACACTGTCTGTCTACTACTGAGGTAGAGGTAGAGGTCAGTGTCCCTGTCACAAATGCAATAAAAATATTAATTTTTTTGGTTTTAAACCAATATTTATAAATACTGAATAATAAAAGAATACACTCCAGTTAATAAAATAATTTTATCTGTTTACCATTTCTAAGTTTTAGAGTGTGGATGTTCACTTACACGATGTCATGGAGAATTTTGTACCTACATATTTATAAATTAATCTTTTCACTTAAACAAGTAATTAGTTTTAAGAAGCTTTACACAGCATTTCAAAAGGTAAAATCTACTGAACACTTTGATGCATGCAATAGTGTAAAAGAGGAAAATTCTAGTTAATAAAAGTTCCAAACACAAAAGAAATTATTGGTTCTAAAATCGGTACCCATTTTCTTTGGCTTTTCTTACTGTAATTTGTGGGAAAAAACATTCCAAAGTTACGTAAGCCTTTATTTTCTGATCCTGTATTCGTTATAACTCGTATATACGAGTACATAAACAACACAATCAGTTAGTTTAATAACTTATAAATGATTTTCTGAGTTTCATATGAAAATATATTAAGTGATCCCTTATTCAAGATTGTTTATAAGATGCTGCATTTTAAAACTTAACTAACATTGGAAGATGAATCTGGCTTACTTCTTGATTTCATAAAGTATTAAGCTGAATACAATATAAAAAATGAAATGAAAAAAATGGTATTGTATTTTATATTTATAAAATATTTTTCTTCTATTTCTTTATAAGCGCTCATCATACATTTCTCTTGCCAACAAAGAGAAGGCATATTGTTGTTTCCAAAATTGCTTTTCATTGATTTATTAGGTTACATTTCATACAATTTGAGTAAAGCGCTTACGTCAGCTTACTACTAATGTGATATCAATTTCACATATAAAACGCAAGATTTATTATAAAAAAATAATCTTATGCTTAACTTGTGGATCACTTCTACCCAATAAAAACTTTCAAAACGCTGTTTCGGTAAGTAATTATATAAAACGAAAACATATAGCAAATTAACCTTTGTTGTATCGATTTCCGTACCTTATGTATGAAAAAATTTCTTTCAAGAGATTCTTTAAAAACTACTATCAAAATTTAATAAAATCGTTTCATTCACTGTCTGTGATTTGAGCCACAATCATTTCTAACTTACTTGTGAATAAACATCACGTAAACCCTTAATCTTCTCATTGTAATAGGCTTATAAGATTGTTGAAAACAGATTAAAATCAATTACTTTTGGAACTGGAATTAAATGATTCCAACAAATGGAGTTTTGAATCCCTTTTTCAGCAAAGCTTAAGTTGTAATGGATCACGAATCCGTCATGAACAATGAATAAATTTTCATCCTTTTTAAATTGAAATAGAATTATGTAAAAATGCTTCTGTAGTTTCCGCCTATGCCAGAATATACCATTATATTATTCCTTCTAAATTTGTTTAATAAATTCATTTCATTATATTACATTCTATTCAGGAAATATTGAATTTTTTGCTTTAAATGTTCTTATTTGACATTATAACCATGCTTATATGGTCATTGCATTTAAATAATTTTTTATCCGCCTTCTTCGGCCGATTTCCTATACTTCTAAAGAAGTTACATTAGCTAAAGCCTTAGCATTAAGCTCAGACAAAAAGAGCTTTGGCGACCATAATTTGATCCGCCATTTTCGATGGAAGCACACACGGAAACTGAGGGGACTTTTCAGGGTTCGTTTACATATATATAATTACATATATTCTCTTTAACCGATAGACTCCAAAATTGGACACAATCAACAATTTTGATATCAAGATTACAAATCAAATTTTATTTTTCGAGCTTATTGCGTTGTTTAGTTACAATGCTCACAGATTGACAGACATGATACCAAAAATTCGTTTTCGGATTCGTAGAGTCGTAGAGGTCTTAAACAAGAAGATTCATTAAACTTTTCAGGTTGAATTTTTTTAACGATAGCGATACTCTTCGTATATGAAAATGTAAATAAAGGAATAGGCAGAAGATGATGATGAAAATACCTTGTAGAGATTCGTGGTGAAATACAGCAATAGAGATTCATTCTGTTTTCGAATACCGTTGCAAAATTTCAGCAAACGATATATATCAATAAAATTCTTTACTCTCTCTTATATTTTAAAGATTAATTTTTAAATTGCCTGAAAATGAAATAAAGAGACAGTAGGAATAACATGAAAATCATATACTTTGCCAAACGCTATTTCATAAAATTATGAACTAAGTATTTCTAGAAATTCTCTACATTTTTGTCCTACTCACTCTTTTACAAGAGTAACGCTATTTATTTCTGATTAAGCAAGTCATGATTCCCTGTTTAGTAGATTAAATCTATCGATGTTGGCGCAAATTTTCGTCGTCGCTTGTATTCAAGAGCTCATTGCAGGTCTTATCAGCCTCGGAATACTATTTTATTACGATGTCAGCTGGAAACAATTCAATTAGGCATCGCTTAGACATTTTACTTGTTTAACGATGTCTTAAAATGAAACAATTTTTTTCATCACGAATATGATATAGGCATTTTAATCTACACAACAATTAAAAATGAGAAAAGAATATTCGCTTTATTTTTGGAGAATGATTCAAAGAATTTTTTCAAAATGCTGAATTGCAAAAACTGCTGAAATATGCCTAAATATTTTCATTAGGTGTAGTTAAATTTATGAAATTAAAAACTAAATATACTTATTCATTTTGTAACTAGGGAAAAAATCACAGAATTCTAGGAAAGCTCAGTATATAAAAAGTCCAGATGTTGAAATGCCCATTTTATTTGATCTTTTAAGCTATTTTGGTTCTTTAATGGTGCTATCTATTATAAAAACATGATTGGAAAACAGGGCATTCCGCAATTCCTCAGAAGATCCGTCGTGTGTTTAGCCTGTTGCGCATTAAATTATATGTATGGGATCAAACGTTCAAACGTCCTCCAGTTGGCGTGGTGCGGAAGTTTAGAGAGAGGGTGCTAGCTCATGTGTCGTCCTCGTCATCTGATCCAACTCCACCCTGAACCCCCGATACCTATGACTACTAGAGTCACCTCGTTCAAAACTGTATTCTTAAACAAAATTCGTCGTCTGACCGCGGTTCAAAATTACGAGATCCATAACAAAATAGCCCTCATTTTGCTTCAAAACGGGACGTTAATATAACTAAAACTAAAAAGATTTGTGTGTGTTAATTTCCAATCTTTTTCTGCGAGCTTTAGATGAGCATTCTTCTTTTGGAGAAAACTATTTTCATCATCTATCTTGATTATCAATTATTTGATGCTCTGCCCTCAAAACGTGGAAAAGAAATGAACAATTACAAGAACTATTCACGTGAATTATTAGATGACTGCAAATTGCTTATGTCATCGTTGGGAGAAAAGTAATGTCCTAATTTTACACGTACAGAAGAATATTTCAAATAATGGTAAGGCCATTATTTTAAATTAGAAAATTGTATCATATAAAGAAGTGATAGAGATGAAGTACTTAATCCAAATACAGAGCAATCTAACTTGTGTCGAGGAATGAGACGTCGTTTGAAGAGTAGCATTTAAAAAAGCCATCAATCTCCTATTAGGGATAAATCAATTTTTTTCCCTCCATAATGCCGATATGTGAATTAATACAATTGAAGAAAACTTTTGTTAAAGTGTTATATACTAAATGAATTCAAAATTAAAGATATTTAAAAGTACTGATTACAGAAAATCATTAAAAATATTTTTAAATAACCAAATATATTTGATTAACTGATGCCCACAACTTCATCCGCATAGTAACAAATTATTGCTGTGTTGTCGCTCGGGTTAAAATATTTTCATGTCTTCACAGTTTTTATGTAAAAAATACTTTTATCTGAAATATCATAAGAAACAAAATCCTATTGCTATCTGAAATGTTTAATTAAAATGGAAATATCAAATAAACCAAACGATTTTTACTTTTCACTATAAGTTACTAATAATTCTTAAAGAATGACATTAAATTTGATTAAACATTGTGGTGTTTCAGTTTTAAAATTCCAGCAAAGCTGGAGACGATAACAATAAAAACATTGCTGGAAATTGCGTTTGAACATATTTTCAAAAATTAATTAAAATTAAATAGAATATCGCATGGAATTAAAATTATTATCCTTGAGAAGCTAATTTTTTGAAACTTAAGATGATGTTAAAATAGCTTTTGTACTATAATATGCTCTCAAATTCTTGCGGAAGAACGTTAACATTTAAGGTAATTTTAAATTAATTAAAATTTCGAATAATCCTCTCTTAGTGCGCACCTACAATCCAAGAAGCAACCACCTGCCAAATTTCAAGTTTCGAATCCCAGTGGTTTGGGAGATTCGCTGATGAGTCAATGAGTGATTTTCTCTTTTATATAGTACTAGTTTTTACTTTCTCGTATACGAAGTATACAAAGAAGAAGTATTGTAATCGTCAAAAAATTCGAACTCGAGATTTTGACGAATCTCCACGTTTTAGACCTCCCTGAGTCCGAAAAACACAATTTTGGAATTATGTCTGTCTGTATGTCTGTGAACACGATAACTCGAAAACTATTAGAGCTACGGAGATGAAATTTGGTATGTGGTCTTTATACATAATTTGTAAGTTTCTGTCAAAGTTTGGACAAAATCCGTCTTCTCGAAGTCTGTCTGTTTGTCTGTCCGCGGTCATGCGAACACTATAACTCAAAAACTGGAATAGCTAGAAGGATAAAATTTGGTACACAGTTTTATCATCATGAATATAGATCCGTATCAAATTTTGGACCAAATATCTCGAAGGGTTAACTGTCTGTCGGACTGTATAATCGCATACTTGTAAAAATTATATCTCCTAAATCTTTGGCTTAGATAAATAAAAATTGGTATGACGGTTGCTAATATTAATTATAGATCAGTACCCAAATTTCGTTTCAATCGGTTAAGAAAAGGCGTTCAAATTGCATAATTAATTTTTCTAATCCGATTCTCCATGAGCATGCGTACTGGTAGCAATCTCTGAGCACGCGGAAGGATTGCATCACTTTGTCCTTGTGCCGTCAAGAGTGGAAGTGGTGCTAGATGCAATCGGTACGCATGTCTTTGAATTTGATTATTTACCTAAATATTTTACAATCTCTATAATCTACAATGAAACACCTTCTGATAGTCATTGGATTCTGGGTTACAGTAGGTTCGAATATTTTTATCCACACGGGGGCGGAGGGGAAACAGCAGCTTTTTTGGGAAAGTATACGAGAAAGTTTAGGGGAGACCACTCCCGCTGGTTTCACCCGGTCTTGTCCGGAAAAGATTCAAACTAATTCTTTACTGATTATAATTAATTTTATTTACCTTATTGTTACTAATTTATTTTAAGACTTGACTGTACACAACATTTTTAGTCGCCTTTTGCTCATCGGCGATGATGAACAATTTCGATGTATCCTTCGCCCTTGACATTCCCACGTACAGTTGTCCATGCGAGAAGCACTCGTCAGTCAAATCCAAGCCTGTGACTCGAAGCGATTGTCCTTGCGCCTAATTGATTGTTATTGCATATGCAAGCTGAAGAGGAAATTGTAATCATTGGGAAAAAAATGGCAAGTCAGTCGGAATGAGTGGTATCCTTGGAATTTGCATCAAAAGTTTCAGCCCCTATTCGATTCTGGTTTCCAAGTGCAGTGCAATGAATCCTTCGCTCTCGCTGCTCATTGCTTTCAGTAACTCTCGAGTTTAAAGTTCGTAAATGATCCGACGCTTGGCGCTGGTTCCTAACTTCAAAAGACTCATTATTTCGTGTAGAAATTGTTCATAATCTGTCCTCAGAACGTCGCTGTTCAGTTTCTTCAGCGGTTTCATTTGCTCGTCCATCAGCTCAATAAATTCTGTCCAGTTCACGGATATGCGATTATTGCTCTTTAGTTTGCTTCCCCCGCGACTGCTTTTTACACATTGTGGCGAGACGTGAAAGATTAAATGCCTGTTTCTTTCTTTTAGGCATTTGAAAACTAAATATTATCAGAAGTTTAAGAAAAATCGCAAACTGATTAGGTATTTTTTTAAACTAAATAAAACAGTTTTTCTTTATGGATCTCGTTCTTCCGTTTCTCAGCTCGTTGAATTAAACGCAATTCAAGTGTTTTTTTTTTATTTTTGCTCTTTAGCTTGCTTACAAGCAGCTAATGATTGATGACAACGACTGATTTTAATGCACTTTGGCAAGACTTTCAAAATAAAATATCTTTGTCTTTCTTTGGGTATTTATAAAGTAAATAATTTAAGATCTTGAAGAAAAATCACTAAATAGTTACGTATTTTAGAACAACTAAATAAAATAATTTTTCGCCGTAGCATTTTCCGGTGTTCGGGACTCAAAAACATTCAATGACTGTACACACTAATTAGAATTAAAATTAAACGCGAATAATCGCATTGTAATCAAACTAACGTCATTGGATTATTGGACGTGCATAGTAAAAGTTGTATATGCTTAAAAATAAAAACGACAGTAAGAACATTGACTTTGAGTTAAAGTCCAAATAAAGCAATATTTTCTTAATCACGCAGAACGTGTGTTTTTGCCTCTGTTAATGAAGCACGTGAACGAAGGATTTAATAAACAGTAAATTGGTCTGAATTTAATATTATAAGAATGGAAAGTATTGTTAAAAATTGCGATAAAATATATTTTTAAACGTTAATAGCAATCACAGAAAACGCTTTATCCCAATGGAATTAATATCATTACAAAGATAATATTTTGATCTTTAAGATGGCTTAAAAATTATATTTTTGAAATAAATATTTCAGAAGTTATTGGCAAAAAAAGTCTAAGCATTAGGCTTAACAGCGGCTAATTTTCGTTATTTAATTAAATATCTTAAGAACTAATTAACTCTGAAAGTTGAAAATAGCCCCGTTGACCTAGAAATGTGCTCTAGAATGTCATGTGCAAATTTCATATCGCTACCGGTCACCGTTTAGGAAGAGTTCTTGTGACCGACCGACAGACAAACAGACAGATACATGCATTTTTTGCTTTATATTATAGATATATAGATTTTAAAACTTTAATTTTTCACACTTCTGTACTTTTTCTATGCAAAACAGCAATGATAAACTTAGGCAGGCCATTCAAAACAATATTTTGAATGGCATTCCTTTTTATGAACTTTTTTCGGGTTTTTTTGGCCAAAAAAATTTGTGTTCGTAAAAATATAACCGTTAAATCTGTATTTCTTTTTCTGTTTACTACGAAATGAAGAAAAAAAATATTTATAAAGATACAAATTCTCATGAGGGTTTTTTTAAACAGCTGTAGTAATGCATTGTAACATTTCCAACACCTAAAAAATTTTAAAAAGAAAAGTTTTACACCAGGCGTTTAAAAATTTACTATTCAATGACTTTAAGAAAACTAATTATTTTTGAGCTAATTAATAATTGAACAAAAAATTTTCATGTCAAATTTTTGCCGCTTGGCCGAGTGATACATTATATTAAAAATTTTGAAAAATATTCAGATCCAAACACTTAGCTTAAATTTTTGAAGTACAAATTTTAGTCTCTGTTACACATAATAAATAGTTCCAATTGATTGAAGCTGTGATTCAACTTCGTTAGCCGTTACTCAGCAAAAATGGTTTGTATTTCAAGATAGTGATCGACTAACGAGCCGTTCTCGAATTGTAAAGCACCAGTTAGCATTTCGACAGCTGTTCAGTGTCCAGGAAATTGTTTCCAGATGGATGGACTCACGCTTCGATTAGCTTCTTTTTACCAGAGCTTCTCTCCCACTTTCTGTCCAATTTTACTCAGATTCTCTTGCAAGAAAAGCATCTGAAAGATTTTGGCCTTCTTAAATTTTCGAAATGCTGAAAAATTTGGAATAGAGTTTTATTCGAGTAAAAGAAATTTCTTAGCATTTAAGATTCATATTTTATCATTCCTGATGTGGAGTAA